>NNCF01128147.1:0-35317 GCA_002313205.1 Laupala kohalensis | reverse complement strand
TCCACTTACTTGTGCCATGCTCCTTCCTTTCTCTTTTCTGACCTTCCTTGGTCACCTCTTGTTCTTTTCGATCCCGACGCTATTAAGGCTAGGGTATCATTCATTTTCCTCTTTCCTCTCATTTTTTTCTTACCCCTTATTCTGTGTGTCCCCTCATGTTATGTACCCCCTTCATTTTAGGCCCCCCTCCATTTGATGTATGTTGTGAGATATGTTTTGGTGTGTTGTAGATCAGAAGGGTTTTTATGGGGTTTGGTTGAATCATTCGACGAGTCCCACACGCGGGGAGAGTCATGTTGGTTCTCCCTAGTGCGTAACTGCATTTTCCCTACCTCTACAAGTTTTAAGGGCTCTAATGATCTTTGATGTCGACATGAGCCGTAAAGCCCCACAAAAAAAGTGGATAATTGATTTTGAAAAAAGCGACGGAGGAGTGCCTGGAGGAAAACTTCTAATCGTCATGAGATCTTATTTCTTCGAAATCCGGGGGGGGGGAGGTGGTACAAATTGATAGAGAGGAGAGGCAGATGAGACGCTGCTCATTACGCTACTCAGACGCAGTTCAGACTCTGATATTTACCATCGTATACGTTGAGTAACACGCGGAGTTTCATCCGAGATTTAGAAACATTCAATTGTTAATTTGGAACATCAGAAAATTTGTTTATGGAGCATCGTTTCTGATTTGTAAATGATCGCTAAACACTTCAAATANGGGGGGGGGGGGGGGGGTCGAGTTCTTGAGATGCGGATCGTGACAGGAAGGAATTTCGAGGCAGAGGGACTGACCTTCACAAAATAAATGGCGACGTTTGAACGAGCTGGGTGGAACGCGAGGTGTTGGCTCTAGGGGGTGCCAAGGGCCATTGAACTGTTCGACACCACCACAGCTGGTCTGCTAAATCTTCGAAAAAGTAACCTAAATGCTGGAATGCATCCAGCCGTTTAACCCGCACAGCGAAGAAGAAATGCGTGTGGTTTGAATCTAAGACTACCTTGGCCCAGTTAAAGACTGTAAACAAAACTAACTTTGCTCAAAAGGGTCTAATTTAAATAAGTGATCAACCACTTAATTTTGTGTAAATTTAACCGTGATGTGTCTTCAGCATTTTTAACCAGTGGCGAGATCAAGTATGGCAGTGATCGCCAAGATTGCTGTATTGTGTTATTTTGGGAGTGTGTATGTGCGCCTTAGCGAAGAAGAATGCATGATATTTTTAAGTGTTTTGTAACATCAGTGAATAAACAATTTAGTTCTTTTATTTGTAAATTGCGTTTTCCATGAGGAACCCTGTGTGTGTCTCCACCTCATTAAATAACTCGAATCCTTAATTAAAATTTGAATACCCTGAGATCTCATCTTTTTTATTTATTTTAAAGTTCCTAAGTTCCTTAGAAATTTCTTTAAATTAATTGCCCTAATTTTTGGGGGTAATTTGGCGCCCATATATATAGCGAATGGTAGCCATTTGTCCCAATCACTTGTTTTGGGGTCGCAAAAACCGCAAATAAGTTACTCAGGTTTTATGCGTCCTCTCTAGTGCACCATTATTCTCTGGGTGATATGCTGTGGTGTTGATTTTTTCTATTTTAAATAATTTGCAAATTCTTTTAAAAATATCAGACATAAAATTTGTTCCCTGATCGGTTACTATAAAATTTGGAATACCGTACATTAAGATGACTTTACTAACAAATGCTTCAGTAGTCTCCTCTACTGTTTGATTCCTATCGGGAATTGCAATAACGTATTTACTTAAATTATCTTGACAAGTGAGTATATATTTGTTTCCGTTTTCTGTCTGAGGCAAAAGGCCTACTAAGTAGATTTTGATCCACGCTTCATCTTGCGTGTCAGTGATTTCAAGTTGTTGTTTTACTTTGTGATTGAATTCTTTGTTTAGTTGGCATATTTCGCAATTCTTTACATACTTTGCTACATCTTGTTGTAACCCAGGCCAGGTAATGTACAATTTAATTCTTTCAGTAGTTCACTCATGATCTTTCGTTTACTCCTTTTACATCAACAGATAAACATTCAATGGGATATCTACTTAAGCTATCGGCATTACATTGTGATTTTCCTGCCCTTTACTGTATGTCATGATCATATTCTTCTAAAAGTAATCTCCACCTCATTAACCTTGAACTCGGGTCTTTTACATTGAAAATCCAAATAAGTCCCTTGTGATCCGTAACGACTGTGAATTTTCTACCTAATAAATATGGACGAAAGTGTTTCCACGCCAATAATTCTTTTTCTACTGTACTGTAACGAGATTCAGCTTTGATTAACGTCCTACTGGTGTACGCTACTGGTTTATCTTGCGTATCCACTTGCGTCTGACATCAAGATAAAAGGTTTGGTGAAGTCCGGATATTGTAAAAGAGGTGCTTGTGTAAGCTTTTGTTTTAATAAATCAAAACTAACCTGTTCTCTTTCTGTCCATTGCCATTCTACTTCCTTTTTTTAATAGTTGTTAAAGGTTTTGCTATCGTACTGAACTGATCAATGAATTTCCGATAATAACCTGCTAAACCTAAGAATGATTTTATATCTTTAGGTGTTTTGGGAAATTCTACTACTGCTGCTATCTTTTTTGGATCTGGTTTTAATCCATGTTGTGTAACAACATGTCCCAGATAGTTAAGTTCTAACTTTAAGAATTCACATTTATCAGGTTCAATTTGAGATTATATTTTCTAAGCTGATTAAAAACTTCTATTAACTTCATATTGTGTTCTTCCAATGTTTCTCCTAACACTAATATATCATCCATGTACACAAAACCTAATGCTTCATGTAACACCGCATTCATCATCCGTTGAAATGTGGCGGGAGCCGATCCTAATCCAAAAACCATGCGTTTATATTCGAAATGATCATTTGATGTACTAAAGGCGGTTTTACACTGATATTCTGGTTCTAAGGAATCTTCTGGTACTTGTAGGTACCCACTAGCGCAATCTAGTGCTGAGAAATAGCGTGCTCTACCAATTTTGTCTAAAATATCTTGAATATTCGGGAGGGGATAACTATCGCCCACTGTGATGTCATTCAGTTTTGTAAAATCTATACAGATACGCCACTTTCGTTTCCCCGAAGCGTCTATCTTTTTAGGGACTACTATCAATGGGAAATTCCATTCACTTTTACTGTGTGTGATAATTCCGTCTGCTAACATTTGTTCGACTTGGTTTTGAACTTCTTGATGTGCTCGTGGTAATCTGTAATTCTTTAAAGTGATTGCCCTATTCTTGGGAATAGAAGGGGTAGGGATCACATGTTTTGCTGCCGTTGTATACGACAATTTATCACCTGGTAATTTAAAGATATCTACAAATTTAATACAAATTTCTTTAATTTCTTTGGCTCCTTCATTTACATGTTCTAAGCGTAAGTTTTTGTGAAGCAACTGTATTCTTTTTTGGGTAAATTCTTCATCGTTTGTCTTAGTGGATGAATGTAGTTGAGTGGGAGGTGATCTACTACATAATCTGAAGTTATGGGGTCCATACAGTTATTTAATGTTAAAACTACTTTTCCTCTCACCTTTAAGCTATTTCCACTTATACCTTGTATTTCCATACACTTCTTACTTTGAACAACGTTGTTGGTTAATGATCTTCCTTTAACTAATGAAATTTGAGCTCCCGTATCAACTAACGCGATACCTATACCGCCTTTCAACTTATCACATAAACTTCGTATGGTCCCAGTCTCTTATCAGAGGCGTCCCCCCAATTCGCCGGACGACCTTGTGTGAGTTCCGTTTCACACATGTTAACTTCACGTGCACGTGATTCATTAAACCGATGGGATCCCTGCTTATTAGAGCTAATATCACTACATGATATTTTATCTACGTTCTCTTCGTCGTCTTTCCCGTGAGCTACCTGCGACTGCCCAGACTACTGTCTGTTTCCCTGCTTGCAATGGCGTCTCTCGTGGCCACGCCTATTACAGTTATTACAATACCCGGGATCTTTACACATTTTTGCTATGTGGCCCATTTCATTACACCGGAAACACTTAGCTCTATTGGCACTAGTAAAGTTTACCTCTCTTTTAGTTGGTGATCCTTGCGACCGGTGTGTCTTCCGGAAATCCCTCCTTGCACCCTCAGGTAACATGATAATGCTTATGATAATGCATTATTTTGTTTCTTTGAGATTTTACTTCGCTCTCTTCCTGCAGAGCTGTTTCTACTAGTTGAGCCAAGGATTCATCTTCGCCCTTACTTTTAACAATATACTTAATTCTTTCATCTTTTAATCCTGAAATATATGTTCCTTTTAAAAATTCACCGATAAGTCTTAAGCCCCCGTCAACATATTTTTCCTTTTCTTTATCTTCCAATCTTTTTAATCTGTTTCTAACTTCTCTCCTTAAGTCCACGGCCATATTGCCTAATCTAGATCCCCACTGTGCTACTGTTTCGATTGTTCCCTGTTTTCAGTTAAATAAGACGCCGGCAGAATATTCTAATTTTCTTCTAATGCGGCTCGTATTTGCGCCAATGTTTCTCTTTCTGTTCTCGCGAGTAATCTATCTTTAGCATCCCCCGTGATTTTGGATTCAATGAATTTTAAAAGTAATTTTTGTTTATTGGGATGTACGACTTGTTGCTGCTTCAACTCTTTCAATAAATTCTCTTAGCAATTTAGAATTTCCATCAAAGGATCGCGGTAACTTTACAGCCTCTGGTACTGGAATAAACTCATCTTCACTCTGACTAGGATTTTTGTCTGCCATAGTTGGACTAACCTTTGAAAGATGTAGGGTGAGTTAGAGGTGCATAGTTCGGCTCCCCTCAGGGTACATCTCCTCTGCGTAGGCGCGTTCTCGGGATATCGCTCTCCTATGCCTCTTCCTCCGGAGCGTTGTCCCCTCGAGGCAGGCTCCCGTCCAAACGAAGAATTTGTCACTTGTTGGCGAAGTAGCACTCCAATCCCACCGCCGCTGCCACCATGTAATAGATTAGCTATCACAAATTTTGTTGCGAGGATTCGGAGAAGAGCTAAGTCCTCTCGAAGGAGTGCTGAGGTAGCGTGATGTTGCTTTGCCGCCAAATGACAGAAACAAGTCTCGAAGAGTAAAGTTGTTCTGACGGACAGAGTGACATCCTCTACAGAGATTCACAGGGAAGTGCCCGCAATTACTTGAGCGGCTGCGTATATAGAAACGGACTAAGGAAGTCTCGACCTCTAAGGTCAGCCAGCTGCGCCTTTGAAAGCAAAATTCTAATCAATAATAACATTCAGTTATTAATTTATACATGTAGTTTATAAGACCGGTTTTCGTCTCGTTAGAGAGAACATCGTCGACAGTTGCTCCTATCTGAACCTTTTGACCCTGTTTTTAGGAAACTATTTTATTACACGGATGTGTAAGTCTAAACAGTGGCATGAATATTTCCTTCAATCCACAGAAATTACATCATCGTTACATAATTTCTCACAATTGAATACAGAATATAACTTAAATCTAACAATTACACAAATCCTTATTACAATGGCAATAATATAAAAATATGAACAGTTGCGTATAAAAATTTGCATTTGAGCGTTTTGTGACTCCACATGTTATGAATTTGATTGAAGCATTAAAATTCAACATGTCAAATCCAATCAGTCGGATAACCAAGAATTCAACATACTTGTATTTCGTTCTTGAGGTATGTATATTTCCAACGTTGTGACTGAAGAGTTTGCATTCATTACTTAGAAGCAGAACATATTTAAATTCCCTGAAATGACTATTTTGCTTTTTTATTTGGCTACGTTTTTGGCATTTGGCACCATTGTGAGGTGGTCCTAGATAAACGATGCCTGAGCAAAGCACAAGCTATGCCGTAGCCCACCCAAAAGTAGAAATTCTATTTTCAAACATCAATATTGCATCGTATACGGTGCTACATTTTCCTGCAATCAAGTAGGGTGTGAGTCTGCTGCTAAACTAACAAACGTGAACTTTGCGGTCCTGTGATTATTTTTTAATTCAGTCTCATAAAGCTCTTAATCTATTTAGCAACGTTAATACACTTAACGCTGTGAAGACATTGCTACTATAATTGTATTCAGTAAATCGCCGGATGTTTTTGAAATAGTTAAGGTAGAATTCTTTTACTTGTTACATGTCGTCGCTGATAATCGAGACGCCGAAAATCAGGAGGGTACAGTACTTCAAATTATATTTCAGGAGGGCAGTTTATTGCCAAAGAAATTTTTGTTTACAACGTGTGAGGTTTCTGTTTATACGTCCTTCTAATATCCTTAAATAGAGATATGGGCACTTCATGTGGGTGCTTGGTCGTATCACAATAAATGAATAGCTTAGCTGCAATTGATAATAAATTTAATAAATTTATTGTCAAAAAACAGTACAGACTGCAATGTATGACCACGTGGAGGACAATAAACTAATTTACTCTCCGGAAGCAAGCAAGGGACGTATTTCATCAATTCCGATCAAGGACCCTAAGGCAGAGGCGGATTCCAAAAAATTCAGCAAAAGTTCCTAGATAAGATAAAAAGTTAGCTGCGAGTTATAATACATATATAATGTCAATATGTTTGTAATTTAACGCAAATATGTTTGTAAATTTACATGTACAAGTTATTATCGAACTATAGATTATTCTGAGTATAGTGTTTAAAAATCATAAGAGTTAAAAAAACACTAAATTCACGATTTATTGTTACAATAAACACGCCCCTAGACAAAGCCTAGAGAACCTGTATAAGAAATCCGCCTCTACCCGAAGGAAAAACGGAGAAAAACCCGGGCCAGGATGTATTTGTATTATTAAAATTAAGAAACTTGCCATATCTATGCTTTTGAACAATATTGACTTTTTAAGTTTTTTATATTACGTATTAGAAAAATTATGTGAAGATAGATTCTTCTTAACCCTGCTCATTTCTCCATTTAATGCTCGCTAAATGTAGGACTGTGTACTATAATCTAGCAAAGACGAAATATCACACAACTTACCGTTATTGTTCCTCCAAATCATGATTCGTGAAACTTTAAACACTGTCTAATTCATGTGAATGGTACTACAATTTTCGTAACAAATTACTATAGTGTTTTACAAAACTTTCGAAGTATCAGGTACTTCACTCTTCGTCGAGCTAGTTCTCTCGGCTCCAATAATAGGATACATTCATTTTTATAGCATTTTAACAGTTTTTCGAGTGTGACATCCAAAACTATGAAATTTTTAATCGCAAAATGACATTACTTCAGATCATAAGATAGTGCATTTATGTATGATAATTAACGCGGAATCATTTACATGTTTATTATATCGATTAAAACAATTAACATTTTCACGTCAAAATTTAACAATTTTATTCCCTCTTTGGAACAGACAAGTCATTCCTGTAGCGATTTGTGATAAAGTATCCAAGTTTCTAACTTCCAATTCTATTTAAGCTACTTGAAAACGCTCCTTTACTGTTATTAATGATTTGAAATCACAAAACAAACATCAAAGAATAAAAACAGTTAGTGTCGAAGTTTGGAAAGAACGTACGAAATAAAATGTGTTCGTTTTTCTCAAGGGTTCTAGCTTTTTAGAAAGTGATAGTCGTTAGTTTTTTAATGAACATATTGCTTCTTTCAGGATGTCAGTAACTCCATTAGAGTATATATTGTAATTATATAATAATTACCAGACTAAACTAACTAAAATAAAGATCATCATGAGTCGATGTATTTCGAAACCCGAACAGGAGTAGCGTTGACGCGAGTATTTTCGGTGGGACGAGCTAAGATTATGGAAGGAATTTTAAATTTTAAGGAGCAGAGAATCTCAAAATATATATTGACGAAAGGGAGGTCTTCGGTTGAATGCGCGTATGAAAAAGCATTCACGCGAAGACCGGAGGATTGGGGGCCAGCCCGATAAAATTTAATGATAATTTAACCGTCGGCGCGCGGTGTAAACAAGACGTGTTCGAAATCACGGGTGGCGAGATAAGATGAGGCGGAGACACACATGCCTCGTCGACAGAAGCAGTGAAAGGACGATTGAATATTAGCTAATGAAGTTCTTTAAAGAGGCGGAGTAATGACGAGTTGATAAAAGGGCAGCGAAGCAGTAAGACATTGACTTAGGAGGTTCACTCTGAGACTCTAGAATTTTACTCGGTCAGATACGCTTGATACTGAACCAGAAAGAACTTTGCTAGAAACTTCACTAGAGTCTTTACTTAGAACGTCACTAAGAATTTCACTTGAAACTTCATTCAGGTTCAGATATTTCATTCCATGTACTTCGAGTTATTTCACGGAATATTTCCGACTTCGAAAGATTTGAGTGCTTATTCGGAGATCGTTAGACAGTTATTTTTGGAGCATCATTTTGAAACTTAGAAATGATAGCTAAATACTATTCACATTACGAACGATCCGTGAATCACTCGGGGTCAAGGACGGTCAGAGGAGACGTTTTTATGCAATTAATCTCATCATCACCGAGTGAACCGAATTCCTGCATACGAGCGGCTTCCATTAAGATGACGAGACCGTCTTGCTAAGACGGAAACACAACAGCTGATGCGAGAGTCGGTTCTTCCGAAGTGGATGGGCGCTTTGGGGGTAGAAGGAGTCCGTGAGTCACCAGGGTCAGTGAACTCGCTCCATTCTGAAGCCGTGATCATTTATCTTTGTAACAAAGGTAAGGAATAAATGCTGGTTGCATTCAGTAACCAAATATCGCAGCGAAGAAGATTAGCGTGTGCGTCGAGCATGAAATCATTACGGCCCAGCTCAGAACACTAAAAGCATTAACTTGAATTATAAGGACCTATTGCAGAAGATGAGTTATTAAATGTGTAATCATTTTGTAAATTCGACTAATGTTTGCCTTCAGCATTTTCAATTTGATGATAAGATCTAGTATGTTAGAATTCATTGTCAATATTTTTGATTTTGTGTCTTTTTTTTGGGAATGTTTAAAAGGAAAGAAGAAAGCATGGTAGTTTTAGATGTCGTGTATAACTAGTAAATAAAAACAATTTAGTTATTTTCTTTTCAAATTGCGTTTTCCTTATGGAACTCTGAGTGTGTTTTTCACCTATTTAAATGATACGAATCCCAAACTCATTTCAATGAGAACCATGAAGTCTCATATGTATATTTTTTGAAGTCCCTAATTACCCTAGAAATTCCTCAATTAATTGTCCCACTTTTCAGGATAAATTGGCGCCCAACATTCAAGATTTTTGCAACTTTTGAACCCATGGTCGATTATCCTCAGTGTTAAAATTCATCTATCATAATTAGGTACTTCAAGACAGGGTCTTCGATAAATTTATTAATTACCTTCACCACAATATATCTATCTATCTGTGCGTGTGTGTGTGTCATCCTGAAATGAGCAATATATCTAGAAGGAGAAGAACAGTTACTTGAAGAGCGACGGCAGTGAGGGCGGGTGGAGCGCAGTCATGGCGCGTAGCAGCCCAGGGTTATGAGTGGTTATGAGTTTGTTCGGCTACACGCTGCTGCACCGCGTCACCTGCCGACCACGCGGAGTCTCTGCTCTGTATCGCCATTGTCGGAGCGACTCGAGCAAAGATGCTCGAAGCATACTGTATTTTGAAGGTTGTAGACGCAATATTTTTCTGCGTTCTATTCTACAGAATGTTAATAAATGGTTCTTTTTGTTACGAATGAATCTTCCTTCCAGCAACTAACCAACATAATCAGATGTTTTCTTTGTATTATGAGATCTAGATAGGAAGGTTCGATCCGGCTAGCGGCTCTAGAATTGGGACCTGGGAGTCATTCGTGATCCCTAAGAATTATCATTCCACGTGTTGAACTCCAATAGTCTTGCATGTGTAGTTGAGACTAGAACGTGAATCTCAATCAATAGCGCCCGAGCAAGGGTCCACTTGAGCAAGGAATGTACTCTTCAAAAGATACATCTCAATATATTCACACGTTCCTGTGCTGGAAATTGAATGTTACAAGTATTATGACATGAATGGAGTAAACAAAAAACTCGAACACATCTTCTTTGCTTGAGTTACTTTCGATGAAGACATCCCATCGTCTGCGTCACTGCGGCTCAACGCCCAACGGCGTGAAGGCATTTGCTATCGTGTTACAGTAGCGTATCAATCACTGTCTCGTTCTTACCACACCCTATGTCACATCTTCCGCGCAAAAAGCAAGTTTAAAATAAAAAACGTTTTAAAAGTAGTAGATCCTATGATTTTTTAAAAATATATTGAAAGGAGAACATTTTGTAGTATTCATAACGTGATATCTGAAGAATGGGTGAGTCTGTCGGTTAAGAAATACGTAAATAAATACATTTATCGTCTAAAAGCAGTTGCAAACTGCGTATGTGGGGACAATAAACTAATTGACATTGATAACACTTCATAAATGCGGTGAAGAATGTTTATTATTTATTGTATGCCTTTTGGCGAGGTTCAAGCTAATCGTTGGACTTGGGTAAGGGAAGTGAGGAGAGATGTTGGGTTGCCGGGAACTTAAGGTACCGAAGCGACATGTCTGGAGTAGGTTAGGGAAACCCGGGCTGAAAACCTCACCTAGTTCGAGCAGGGTTTGAACCCACGCTCTACCGCTCAGCGGGATCGTGGCAGCGTAGACGTTAACACTAGAACACCGCTGGCGGTCGGTTGGTCGGGAATCTGAGACATTTTATTTTTTTAGGTTTTCCTTTGGGCACCTTCAGTGGAATAGAATGACCGATGGGACGATCCCTTGCTGGCTCCCAGAGGGTAAATTAGCTCATTTTCCCCTATTTGACCGTACGAAGTTTGAAAGGAAACGTGTTGAAACTTTTGTTTTCTTTTCTCCACCAATTTTATTTTGGTTCAGCAAGGGACAAAGATATGGTATAAATTACAAATATATGGTGAAGGAACTACTGGAAATTTATAAAACCCGCAAAGTTATCGAGAAATCACTAATTGGAATCGTAAAACTTCATTCGTCAGCAATATATTCATACCATCCGCCCTTTGTATGTACTTGGCGAACGCACCAATCATCTCTTCTTAACTAAAGCCTCCTGGTTCGAGAATCAAAAGATAGATAATATTTGTTTGCAATTAACTTGGTCGAAATGTTGCGAGAAAAAGCACATTTAACTTTGTAATGGAATAGAATTAGCACGGAGAATTCATTTGAGTGTTTATTTTTCCTAGTTCGAGCTAACAAATTTCGCCACGAAAAGTTGGCGAAATTGTTGGCGAAGCGCGGGAGCTGTTAATTGCTGTTATGTCGGGTGGCATGGTGGTGACAACGTGTGTGAAGGGAATTTCAGATAGTCGGTTTTGTCCACTTTTCTTTTAACTGAATTTTTGAATTGGTCTAGAGGTAATTCAGATAGTTACAGGATGGCAGTATGAAGTTCCCTGAATGTAGTGAATATGCTAATTCCTCCCATAGTTATTTTGTCCTTGTTGACATGTAAAAATATTTGCTTTCGTAATATTTAATTTCTACACAAACTCTGCTAAGATGAAGAGAAGTATGAAGTGTTTTAGACGAGAGGAAGAAATAAAACTAGCGCGTCAGAAAAAAGAGGATCTTCGCATGACAACGGAAGAGAAAATGAGGAGGCGTAAAAACTTGTGCGGTGAAGATTCCCCGGCAGATGTTCGAGAGGAAGTGAAAATAGAAGACCTAGCCAGTGGTCGACATATTTTGTGGGTTAAAGAAGTGTTATCACTTTCTGTTATTCCATTTGATTATACCTTCGATAATTTTTCAGCTGATTCATTTCACCATATAACATGTTTTGGAAGAGTAGTTAATGTACGAGTTAGAGAAAACATAAATGTGTTTGTACTTGATGATGGTACTGGGAAAATACTTGTGACCTATGATCACACATATTTGTTGAGTTGTAGAGATAAGGTTGCTATGATTAAAAGTATGGCTGAGAAATTTAGGTGGTCACATGATGAAAATGAAGCTATTAAATCGATACTTAGTAAAGCAACTGAACTGTCGGAAAGGGTCAAACCTATTGAACTGTGGCAGAGTATTCTGGTGTTTGGGCATCTGAGTGAAAGGAAAGAATCTAGAGATAAATATATCATTGCTAATTTTATTACTCAAATTGACTCTGCTGCAGAATTTGCTCTAATCAAACACATTGGATCCCAATATTTAAAGGTAGGTCAGTGATCTCAAGGTGTATTGTGAATGGATGAATGAAGATATTTGTAACAGCTAAATGGGTAGTCTTTTGCAGACAATGATGCCTGAAGTTTAATAATTGAACTTAATGTAGTGAACTTTTAAAGCTTAAATGTTTCTGCTGTGATGGGAAGGTACTGTACATATTTTCTTGTTTTATGTGAAAAGGTTTATTTTCTAACATGCTGTATGAAAAATTTATTTTCTTGCAAGTTTATGGTGTTTACCAAAACATCCATTTACTGTTTGAGATATTGTTAACATATTTTGTATGTTGTTTTGATTGTATATGTTAATATAGAGCAATGAATAATGTATCAACAAAATTAATATTGCATGTATTAAAAGCTTGATATTGAAAAAAAAAGTTGTAGTTTTGCTGATTAATTTAGAAAAACCAAAGAATAACGATTTCCTGCTATTGTGTTTGTGAACAGTGACTGCAGTGACCAAAAACCTAGTGAATATTCTTGAACAGTCAGTTGATGGAAAAGTTTCTGAATCCTAGGAGATCTCCCATTAATGCTTTCATGATTTTTGGTTAAGAATATATTATTTGATTTGGTCATTGAAGGGTTGTCCAATAGGAAGTGCTGTAAACATAATGACAGAAATTGTATTAATGTGATTTAGAAAATGTTCTCTTTTTGCCTCTTAATACAAAAGTAACACACATTGCATAAATAAAGATAATAACAAATATGCAAAACTAAGTTACATATTGAAAAAAGAAACAGTTTATAGGTATGTAGATAATGCAATGTATCCTACAGAAGATATAAATCGGTGCATGAGTAAGGCGACTTAAAACTACTTATAAAAAAAATTGGTGTGATTAAAGAAATTAAATTATACACAAACTTAAATGTTGGTAATATCTTTTGTCTAGTACCACAAAATAACATTTAGAAGATTTAAGAATTTAGAAGTATTAAATAAAGAAGTATAAAAAATAATTCAGTTTTCGGGATATGTTGATAATCTCTTAGGGTACAAAACTATCATTTAATTGATATAGAGAAGACATTCTCTTGATTCTTCTGATTGTTTGTTAAATTTCTGTGTAGATAATAGGTTACAGAAAAAAAGTGCTGTGATTTGTATCTTAAAAGATAAAGCAATAGTGTTTTTGGATGAACTATTTAGAAAAACAAATTTACAAATGCTGTATAACATACTTTTAGCATATTACTATCCCTCTGTAAGTAGGAAACTTCCAATAAGAGATCTTATTATCTTCAAAATAAACCTTTGCAATCTCAAAGAAATGAAATAACTTATGTGTATTTTGAGATAGCAAGTAACACTATTACAAAACAAATGACTAAATTTTGAAAATAAGAAATTGATATCAGCATTTAAATATAAAAAGATTAATTGACACTAAGAAAAGTATATGAAAGATCCTATGAATGAGAGTAATGTTGTTTGCAAAGTTCAGTGTTAAAATTGTAATGCTAGTTATGCAAGTCAAACAAAGGGAGATTTGAAAACTAGAATTCAGGAACACATTCAAAATGTAAATACTATAGGAAACAGTGTAGTCATATTCTATTGTTTAGAAAGATTACTTGGTGGATTGGGGTAACACTCAAATATTAGACAAAGAAACAAACTATTACAAAAGCTGAATATTGGAAATAATACTTATCAAGAAAATGAATGGAAGTTAAAAATTGATGTACATACACAGAAAAGCTATTGAGTGTTTACAATTCTATTTTATTAATTATACATAAAACTTGTGCTTTTTTTTAAAAACATTTTGTACAAACATCATGTAATGTAAAAATTTTATGTTAATATCATGTTCTGTTTTTATGTTGCTGTGCTTAATATTTGTCAGTATTCTATCTTACACCACAAGCCAAGTATTGAAACATGATGTGTTAATGAAACTATCACATTAAATATTGTGAACAGTCCACCTTAGGGTTGTTCAATATGCCGGGTGACTTTGCCAGTCATACCAGCCCACTCTGTCTCTGTCATATTTCATTTTACAAAATATTTTACCCATTTTACCTTCAAAAATCCACACAATTGAATTGTACTCATTCAAAACCTGAAAAAATGATTCTATTGTTGTTTCTTGAAGCTGTCACCCTAGGTTGCAGACAATTCAGCTTAAGGTGTAGTTAATTTCATGCATTTGTAGAAAATTCATACCTATTGCCAAGTATGTTTCTTTTTTCTAAAGCAGGAGTGTAATGGGACTACAAGAGATTCATTTTCTATGCAAAGTTATTCTTCAATAAAGTATTAAAGATAGCACAGAAATATAGGTGAATGATTTGAAGTTAATTTAAACTTACAGAAATCATTAAAATAGTGGATCAATAAAAGAGGTAAATAAGTTTTTAATATAGAGCATTATAAATTTTTTATTTTATGTAAGGTGAGTAAGGATTTTTTTTTCATTTAACTCATTAAACCTAATAAATTTTCTCTTCTTTAAAACTGTATTCATTTTATAGCTAAACTATTTGCTAGAGGATTATTTCCAGAATATAAAGTTGAAATATTACTATGATAGTAGATGAAAATATTTTCAATGTATGAAGTAAGGTAAATATTATATTGTAATTAATGTTCGTGAGTAAAGATCTAGTTAGATTTGAAAAAACCAAGAGACTCCTTTTTCTATAGCATGGATAACAAATTCATAAGGACAATACAAAGGTGGGTTATCAAATTTTTGCAGTGTCCCGTTTTTTTGTTTTTGTAATTTCTATTTAGTCTATGTTTTTTAGAGAACATTAAAAAAAGCAATTTATATCTTGAAAACAAAGTTTTTTTTCCAAATGTTATAATTTTTCCATTAATATTTTTTGGCACCTCCAAAATTTTGCACCCCTAGGTAATTGACTATATTACCTATCCCTAAATCCGCCTCTGTCCTGGAGGCACAATATTCAGTAGAAGTTACCAATACCTCATGCTGACTAGTAGATTTGGGACAAACACTAAAAAACATTGAAGAATTCAACACAAGATTACAAGATTAACTCAGTATATAAGACAAACAATTAAATTTTTTCCCATTATACTGTAAATGTTCAACTTATATTAATACAACAGTATTTACAAAATATTATACATTATAATTAGAAACTTTATGCAAAATATAAAGGATACAAATGGTATTTTATTTCATAAAACTGGGACAAATTTTAATTAAAAATTATTAAATAATATAATACAGTTATGGAAAAATTAAAATATCTACGTAATTATCAGTTTTAAGTATAATTTTCTTAGAATATTTCAATTTTCAATGGTAACAATGTATTTTGGTGTATAATCCTTGTTGTGGAGGAAAATTCAGTATGAGCAGGGATGGTTGTAACGTGGCTGTATCTATTTTCAAGTTGATATATGTGTCTACCAAGCTTGTATATTGGCTTCT
This sequence comes from Laupala kohalensis, assembly GCA_002313205.1. Classification (NCBI taxonomy): domain Eukaryota; kingdom Metazoa; phylum Arthropoda; class Insecta; order Orthoptera; family Trigonidiidae; genus Laupala; species Laupala kohalensis. The sequence goes on along the minus strand of NNCF01128147.1, from coordinate 19,712 downwards.
TTTTTTGGAATACAACAATAAACAATTTATTAAATTATTTGACTGAAAAAAGGATAAAATTTGTGGCATTGGCTACCAATTTGGTGATAACAATTGAAGCAAGTTGTAGAAGTCTGGAAAAGATATGTCAACAAATTGTAAATAAATAGAGGATTGTTGTAAGAAAATACTGAGTTATAACTATGGGAAACATGCAAATATGGTTTTGTCTACCAAAAGCAAAAAGAAGGGAGCCTATAATTGTACTTAGGAAATGAAAAATAAAAATAACTCAAAAACATAAGTATTAGAGGATTGTATTGGTTGAAAAGTTATTCTTCCATGATCACCTAATATAGGATACAGAGAAGTCAAAAAAGTCATATTTCAGTTTGTGCGATCAAATTTAACAAAGCAAATAAAGATGTTGGAATATTGTACAAAAAGGCAATGCAGTCTATTTAGTGTATAAAATATTGTATTAAATGTACGTTTGAAGAATATGGGGACATCTCTTTATATTTAAAAATATGAACATAAGTAAAAAAATATGCAGAGAACATGCTAATTAATTGAAATTATGTGGAATACAAAACAGCATCTACTGAGGCTTTAGAGATCATCAGACAGGAATCCTAATAAATTTATTGTCAAAAAACAGTGCAAACTGCGCATGACCACATGGAGGACAATAAACTAATTTACTCTCCGGAAGCAAGCAAGGGACCATCTCATCAATTCCGATCGAGGGCCCTAAGGCAGAGGCGGATTCAAAAATTTCTAGATAAGATAAAAAGTTAGCTGTGAGTTATAATACATATATAATGTCAATATGTTTGTAAGTTAATGCAAAAAATTTACATGTACAAATTATTATCGAACTATAGATTATTCTGAATATAGTGTTTAAAAATCATAAGAATTGAAATAACTCTAACTTCACGATTTATTGTAACAATAAACACGCCCCTAGACAAAGCCTAGAGAACCTGTACAAGAAATCCGCCTCTACCCGAAGGAAAACCGGAGAAAAACCCGGGCCAGGATGGGAAATATGCTCTTTGAAATCTATGTATGAAAGATAAAGTACAAATAACTTCTGGAAAAAGAAGGGTTGATTCTTCTAAATGTGGAGGTAATATGGAGAGAGAAAAAAAATGTGTAAGAGGAAGTTAGTTAGTTAGTTAGGAGAAACAAGTGACTTGTGAAAAAAATTCATTCGGTTAAAAAAATAGGGTTCAGACCGAATCATAATTTAATAGAATTTATTTTGAATCATAAAATTCCATAACTATTTGAGTAAAATTAAAGGAAAAGAAACAGTGAACTGTATATGTACAAAAGAGGAGGTACTTGCAGAGCAATTCAGAGCAATTATTGAGCTTAACACTTTGGAAAGGGCCAAATTTATAGAAAATTTAGAGAAAGAAAGCCATCAGGGAAATATTTCAAAGATTTGAAGAATATGTTACTCAGAAAGGAATGTTAAAAAACAAAAGAAGGAACAGGGGAAGATATGAGAAAACTATACTTTGTAAGGTGATATGTAATTGAGGTTTAAATTTGTTATTGTGAGCCGAATAAGGGTATCGTTTAAGCGGTCAGTTTCAGGTTGCCGTCATGACGCGCTTATTGTACTTCGATTTACAGCTTATTTCCAAAGAAACCATGCCTTTTTGAGAGAAATGTTTCGTACAAAAAACAAAATTCAATTATTTTTCATTAATTCATAGCCTTTGACTTTTTCATCACTTCAATAGAACGCAGAACGTAAGCAACGTATATTTTATATAACGCGTCTATTAAAATTTTGCAATCTTCAATATTAAAAACGTTATGATGGAATGAAAATGGAATAACACAAACCATGGAAGTAATCATTATCGTCAGACAATTATTCTTCCGATATGTCGAATTATGGAACATTTCAACAACTGTAAGTCAACTAAATCGTGAGTTGATTCTAACGCAAGCAATCAGAAATTTTTTCCGTCCACCAGTACCATGTCACCAAAAGCGATAGATATATCATAGTATGAACTAGTTACAATAATCTATGAAGAAACCATACAGTTTTCATTTATACAAGTTGAATATCATTCTGTTTAACAAATGAGAAAGGTGTTAATCAATTCAATAGCACGCTACATTTCCCATTTACAAATACAATATAAAAAAAAAGTCTGAAATTTTCCATTCTACAAACTGAATATCAATCCATCAATGAAATGGGAGAGGTCTGTCAACCTGAGAATATCTGTGAGAAGACTGACTTCACAATAAGAAATTTACAAAATTTGTACCAATGCCAATGTTAATTTTAAAGAAAAGTTTACCGTAAAACCTTTTATATATCCATGGGATAACGTGACTAGATTTATCAGTCTCATGGTTTAAAAAGAACATTACCAAGTTACAAACACCACAATATACCATAACTCAAGTAGTAAACTAACAAAGTGAAAATAAAATTAAATAACATTAAGTTTCAGAAAACCAAAAGAAGTCACAATACACTCAAGTAGTAAATAAACATAGTGGAAAGGAAATTTGTAAAAATTCAAGTTCACATGAAAACAAAAAAGGTGGCTCAATGAAAAATGTAACTCTTCTACACACTACAATAACGTTATATAAGATGCAAACATCAATTTCTCTCTAGTTATTCGTACGTAACTACCACGTCAGGTATAATTACAAATACGTTTTACACAAAAACAGAATCTTACATTTTAACTAGGTACTATTTCTTTAAATTTTTGTTTTAAGATGAAAATTTAATAGCATTTGTGTCTAGTTAATGAACTGCCTCCTACGTAACCTTACACTTCCTCAAACTTCGATACTATCCAGGTATATTATTAAGTTTGTTATATTTATTTACCCAAGTAGAGACTGGCGAAAATCAATGAGATCACTCTTCAGGTCATCATCACAACATCTGGAAAACACAACAAGAATACAATATTATCAGTCAACATACTTATTGTAAAAATCAATTCAAATACTGTAATTTAACTCAGCAATGTTTGTTATAATTCATTGATCACAAAAATACAGTTTATACAGTTTTAGCATAAATATAGACCTTGACATAAATTAATAAAATAAAAGTAAAATAATAGAATTCCTACAATAGATATCTAATAACAGTAGCCTAAATAAATATTAATATTCCGTAATAGTACAAAATAATAGTATTTTATATTAATTTCTACGTAGTCTAATTTAAATTAATATTATGAAATGTATCAAAATTATTATATTGTTGTTATTCTTATATGCAAATATTATTGCCATTGTTGTTAGTACTATGACACGCCATACATCATTGTTATGATCTATGTGGTTCAATAAAATATTATTATATTATATTTATGTTCATCATTTCATACACAGACTTCATTCATCAATACTTTACTTAGATATTATAGATAATAAATTTTTATACAATACTTCATGTAACATTCGTTTTCATTTAACATACCATGGAAGTCGTCCGGGGTAAAATGTGCGGAGCACACTCTTGTACTAGTTCGTGAGACCCGCACATCAGTCATGCCAAGACACTTTATCCATTGCCGTTGTCTACAAGAGAATGTAACAAATATATTTATAAATAAATAAGCAACAATAATCGCAGAAAAGCGACTGAGCTAAGTACGTCTGCCCATGTGGGTAGTGGCGCTAAGACAACAAGAATTACTTACCTTTCTGATGGGGTAGGGAAGCCTAGGAAAGTTATTTCCGGGTTGCCGCTTGCATTGAAGCACCCCGGTACGCAACACACAAAAATACGAGGCATTCCACTATATAAAATTTAGTAAATGTGCAAATGTTGCCTACGGCACAGTACAGCCTGAGCACCACTCGCAGAATGTAATGTAACGAACAAAGAACACTAGCAGCCAATAGGAGATGAGTGAACACGATCTTGCAGCCATCTATTGAGCGCTGGACAAACTATAAGTGGCCGGGTGACTTGTAGCGCAGTCTGGTAATTGTTACACGCAAACTACTTGAAGCGTCAAACCTCAGACATTTTGCCCGTATCTAGTTTCCTGGCCCTGGTCTGTGTTCTCTCGAGTTGGTTGCGAGGTTAATTTTTTTTCTGTTGCGGTGTTTCCTGGTTAGTTGAACTTCGGAAATCAATTATGGTGGACGAAACATGGTATTAAATAAACCATTCGTTTATCAGTGAAGTCTGTTTAGCGCCGTTGCAATGAAGCGACAGCGAGACGGCTCCAATTGGAGCTAGTTTGAGGTTGGAACAGCACCAGAGGCAGTTCCAGTACTCTTTTAGACGTGATACAACTAGTAGCACCGTTGATGCTACTTGCGAGTAGGGTTGCCATCCGTCTGGGGTTCCCCGGATTTATCCTAGTTTCAAGGGCGTCCGGGCGGTTTTCTTCTCCTTTCGGGTTTTTTAAACAAACCGCACGACGAAGACTAATTGTCACGATTATTCGATGCCATTGCGAACGCGTCGCGTATTATTAAATGAGTTACAATTACTCAGTTATGAAGCAATTGTAACTTTAAGACTATTATTTTTGTATCTAAGGGACATATTGTGTTCTGCACAACTCAATATAACACATTCTTAACTGCAGTCTTAACACTGAAGTTCTTTGTTGTTGTATTTTCTGTGAAAATAAAATTAGAATTTCAGTTAATGAATTGAACTTAGTTCTTGATTTTCATTTTCTTAATACAGAGAAGTATCTATTGAATTCTGTTTAAAAGTCACTGTTTTTTTACCGTGAACACACGTCTTTATTTATTATTCTTAATGGTACGTAATAACAAGTTAAACTTAATGTACCATTACGAAGGGTAGAAATAATTTTTCATAGTAACATCAGGGTTTTAGCTCAAAAATTAGGAGTTTTCAGTCTCCTTGTCCTAGATCTGAGATTTTGTTGATGGCAACCCTACTTGCGAGGGCTATTGGAGCGTGGAACAGTGTTCGGCGACTCCTATCCTACCTCTTATATCCTCATTTTAGCCGATATGATCCACTGACCATAAAAGTAACTTGGATGACCCTCCGACTCTCTGAAAGAATGTTATACGTGCATTATTGTACTCTGCGTAGCGAAAGAAAGGTCCTTTTCTGCAGGAACACCAATTAAAATTTGTATAAAAATAATTAATTAGCGGTGATATAATGTCTGATAAGTTGGTGGTGATATTTCACAGTACAGTATATTAATCTGCCAGACAGTGGTTACGAAAATATTCTCTACTGTCTCAGCAGTCAGTGTGTAGGATATTATATATGGCTATGGGCGACGAAACATATAGTAAATTCGATCTAACCCCGCCGCCACTCGATAATAGATTGCTTCCGGGAAAACTGCTATATCTCTGAACACGTAAAGCTTTTCGGACCGCCGAGCAAAGTGGTTGACATCGTGGCTAAACTAACGTTTGCCGGACAAGCTGGTCTTAGCGCTCTTATATCTGAGCGAGGAACTGAAGCAAGAGGTGCTTGGTCGCTCGTTGGAGTTGCTACTACACGTAATTCGAAATAATGAGGCATTACTCTGTTCCTGAATGTAAAAGTAGAAGTGAATGTATGTAGAGAAATGAATGCAAGAAAAACAAGTGACTGAGAACATGAACATACTTTCGTAATCATTTCGGAGAATTCCGAGATCAAATATCCCAACCCTTGAGACCGCTGGTCACTCGATCATACCATAGGTGTTTTCGTCAAATGTTGGGAACACGTTCATGAGAGTTAAAATTGCTGTACTTTCCATAACTTTTAGTGAATGTACGAGGGAAACTCAATACATAAGTCGCAAACGTGTTTCCCTTCTGCCGTTTTAAATTACGAGCGCATTTTTTGCCAGCAGATGGCAGCATATGTATGCCTGTATTAGCTGCGTGATATCTCGTAGGCACGCAGTCAGTCAGAGGCAGCCAGTGGACGCTGGCGGTTGTGTTACACGAGTTTACACGAAGAGAAAAGCGTGCAGTTGTTCGTTGTTTGTGGTCCAAAGGACTAACCACGGAAGAAGTGCATCGCGAAATGCATCCCGGTATGACGGGATCCCGTTTGTCATAGAAAGTTGTGTTCAAGGCAAAGCATCAGAGATAGGGAGTGTCCTACGGAGATATCAACCAGTCACAGTGCAGCTTGTGGAACAAATCATTCCTTATTACCGGCGTGTGACGATCGATGACGTTGCGCGTGCTGTATGCTGTTCACATGGAGCCGCATGAAACATCGTGCATTAGCAGTTGCACTTTCGTAAAGTTTGTGCACGATGGATGCCCCGCCAGTTGTCTGAGGAACACAAAAAGAAGAGAATGGATCTTTCTTTGCAGCATCTCACTCGGAAGGAGATGACTACATGTTACGGGGGACCCAAACGAATGGAAACAATCCACCTCCCCAAGAAAAAAAGTTCTAGTCGATTCCATCAGCTAACAAGTTTATGCTCACCGTGTTTTGGAACATGCAAGGAGTTATACTGCAGAAATTCCAACCTCATGGTGGGACTGTGAATGCCGTGTCGTGCTGCACCACTCTGCGGGAAATCCGACAAGCCATTCGCCACAAGCGACCTGAACTCCTGACAAAGGGAGCGGGTTCTTTTGATTTACAATCCCGCCCTCACACAGCAAAACCCACGCAGGAGCTGTTACGAACATTTCGTTGGAAACACTTGGAACATCCACCGTACAGTCCTGACGTAGCCCTTAGTGATTTTCATCTGTTTGGGCCTCTAAAAATTATTGGGCGACCGTCGTTTCGAAATAGATGATGCCATTAACCAAGAGGTTACTCGTTGGCTGCGGTTGCAACCAAAGACTTCTTTGCCACAGGATTTCAGGTACTTGAAAAGAGATGGGATATATGTGCTGGGTGATTATGTCCAAAAGTGGAATAAATGACAAGAAGGTGCTTTGATCATTATTGCCTCTCTCCAGTTTTGCGACTTATTTATTGACTTACCTACGTACTTCGGACGCTCGAGACTCACCGTAAGTCACGGCAGATGGCAGGTAACTTATCGACACAGGAGAATTGCCGGTTCTGCACTTGGTGTTGCATATTTGTATATTTGCCAACAAGGCCAAGTGTAGATGATATATTTGTCTGTATTCGACGTATTTGCTCTACAGTGTTACGTGACCAAATACGCGAACACCAGTATCCGTCCTCTTGTCGGTTTTTAGTTGCACATCCAATGACTCAAATAACACAAATATTTGCGTGAACGTCCACACTTGGTTTGCCATTTCACTCGGTAGAGCGCGTGTGATCGAGATTTGTTGATATTCTGGTTCTTTAACCTGTATTTTAACTTTTCTTATTCTACAATTTCTTTAAAAAGGTCTGGAACATTTTTATGGGCTGGGAAAACGAAACAGTATAAGTATTTCTTGAATTATATCAAATACATCCAGTCCATCATTGGTATAAGAAAACATATGTGGCAATATTGAGTTATTTGCGTGTTCGGACCATGTGAGGATGTCATGTTTGAGCTATTTGTGATTACGTCTAATATTTAGCCAAATACAGCGAATACGCTACACAAATTCAACAACGCCAAGTGAAGTGCCAGCATTTGATGTACAACTAAACACGGGCAAACGGACGGATACGGGAGTTCGCGTATTTGTCACAATAGAGCAAATACATCGAATACAGCTCATCTGCGTTTAGCGTTCAGCTTTTGTTTTGGTCGAGTCGAATGATCTCCGACGCCATGCAGTTTGTTGTTTACTGCGTTCGGTCGCCTAGTCATGAAATGTGACCAAGATCGCATTTATTGTGTAGGGGTTAACAATGACCGAGGATTATTGTGTTGTGTATGCTGCGTAAAGGATTGTTTTACTGTATATCCAATAGAATGAGTCAAATAAGTGAGCTATGGACATGTTAGGGAAAGTGAAGTATTTGTTTCTCGGCATCTTTGTTGTATGTGAATTTTTCGCTCAGTTATTTACTGATGAGCTATTTTGATCGCCTGTGTTCTACCTTTCGAATTAATATCTCGTTACATAGAAACATTATTTCCATCTGTCTTATCGTGGAAAGAAACGGAAATGGCTGACGCGTATGCGAGGAAATTATTGAAAGTGGTTGTGGCTCAGTTGAGTCAAGCTATTGGATGGCATTCTATTCAGACTACGCCATTGGAATTGATGACTGATATTACAACTAAATACATGGAAGAATTGGGCAAACTTATGCATAGATATACAGAACAATGTAAGTTTGTTGACTTAATTCTATGTTCTCTTAGGATAAAGTTTAAGGAATATCAATCGAATTGTATGAACCTACTAAACATTCATCAAAATCCTGAGTCCTATTTAACTTTAAGTTTATACGTCAAATATGTTATGGTTGATTTGTTTGTTAAGCCTGTTTCATGGTACTGATAATTTGATAGGAATTGTCATAATATCAAGTTAAGAGCTTAACAGAAAATTTCTTATGTAAAGCGAGAGGAAAGAGCAAGTATTTATAATGCAGGAGTAGCGTAGTATTGGAATGTAGTGGAATTTATGATTGATACTGGAGAATTTATTGTTTTCGGGGAATTTGAAATAATTGTAGCTCTTCTTAATCTGGAACAGTTCTAGTGTCTAGGATTGTATGGTTCTTTACCAGTTAGTACGTATTTTATCTGAACATTTTCGAAACAAAATTTTGTGAGTAATGTGAAGAATGTGGAAGATTTTAAATGTGATAAAGGTTCTTTGATGCAAGGATATTTTATTCTTTAATTTTAACGGGAATTGGAATTATTAATATAGTTGTCAGTTGGGAGCCATTAGTGAATCTTAAATTACTTAGACTAGATGTTCTGCATTCAATTATGTCATCAGATGTATAGTATAATAATGGTTAGTATGACCTTGGTAATTGTCATAAGTGGGTGAAATGAATTTCGTTACTTTCTCTCTATAATTTTTAACAGATATATGTAGAAAAGTGATCATTTCTTCAATATGGTGACTGTTGAATGAGGCAGAAGACTTCCTTTGAAGCCTCGGGGTAGGAGACCTGTGAAACACATGCATATTTTTCAAGATATAATTCCCATTGATGGGAATTCACGCGACTTGCACTTAATATTAAAATCTCCCTAATTTCCCCATAACTATCTCAAAAGGCATCTTGGGGAGCCTAGACAGATTTATTGGTTTCAGTCACCCTTCAAATAGAAAACTAGTAATAATAAAAGTGATCATAATCTGTAGTAAGGTGTGTAGGACTGTTGATGAGTGTAAGCGTTTCATATTCATCAGTGTGTAAATAACAGACAGACATTGAAAAATGTATAAATATTTTTTATGACCTGTGAAGAAACATTAATGTACAAGTTCAATAACAGTTTGCAGACTTCTTTGTGGGATAATGTTGATAATTTTACTTCCATTTTAAGCAAAATTTTATTTGATATATTCTTAATAACTTTATCAGTTTTATGAGTTGTTTTGCTGTCCTGCCTTGAATTGCTGAATAAGTTCTAGGTTTATTGAACACTCAACAATCACCTTTTTTAAGCAGTTTTCTATTATGACCATTATATTTTTGAGAATATTTTTTATGGTGCACAATTTGGTTGGATTTATCTTCTCTGCTTCTTCCCAGTTTATTATGATGTATGATTCATTGCATTCGTCCATTAGCAATTTTGTGAGCTGCTTGTCTTTGCTGATGTTGATTTAAGGATGAGGATGATCATTAATGGTGGTGATACAGAATAGACTAAGTGGCATGAAGGGTGAAATCGCACCCTAAACTATCAAATTACGTATATATACACCACCAAATGGTTATTATCATTACATTCTAGACGGAGTGTCCAGTCTGGAAAACTTTGGGAACTTTGCAGGTCAGAGAAATAACGGGGAAACAACAAAAATGTGTTCAAAATCTAAATAAACAAATTTTATAGATTTATTTATTTTTGAGAATTCTAAAATCATTTTTGTCAGTTCAAATAGCTTAAATTATTTGAAAGTCGTGTAATTACTTTTATTTATGTCTAATGACAACTTGATACTGCTCTCTCTCTGTAACTACATTAAAGGGACTCAGCATTTTCATTGTTATACAGAGAGAAACCAAAATTTGATTTCGTATGTTTAAAAATGAGGAGAAACCATAAACTTTCATGACAAATACTTATTAGATAAAATATTGCAATTATTTGCTGACATTAAATTTGAGAAAAAAAAGCTGTTGTATTTTCTGCTGTATCTACATATTGTTCTCCTATTACACCCTACTATTTTTCTACTCCATTTACATTAATGGAAGAAGTCCATCATCCTAGTTTGTTTCTTTTTCCCCTTCCAAAGCACTGACCTGACGCTGAGTAGCGAAGAATTAAGGCAATTTAAGCTTGAACTGGAACGACTTGGACGACTGAAGTACCATTATTATAAAGAGCAATATCGGTGTAGAGGAAGAAGAAATACAATACTATTAATGGCAAACCAATCAACCCTTAATCATGTCATTGCATAGAACTTTATAGACAGTGGTTCATATTGCAGAGATGGAAAGAATCCTTCTGTGCTTCATTAAATCCCAAACTTAAACCAGATTTGCCTATACTATTGAATATATTGAACCTAGTACCAAACTGCATCACCTATTGGCCTATTACGTTATTGATTGCAATGTACATGATCTATGTGATCCTGATTAATACAAATCTATTAGAAATAGTTGAATCTAATATTGGTGACTGATAAAATGGGTCGACAATCGAATATATCTTTGTAATTCTACAGATATTTGAAAAATGACACTAGTATAAGTGGGAGGCCAGAGTGTGGAAAACTTGGAATAGTTAGGGAATTTTGCAGGTCAGAGGAAAGTCGGGGAAATTGCCAAAAACCTGTTGGTTCTGTTTGTATGAATTCTATGGGTGTCTTTATTTTTCATAACCCTAAAATAACTATTTTTATTGATTCAAAGAACTGAAATTAAATCAATATTGTTTCTTTCTTGCTAATTGAACATACATGTGTTAGACATTCTTCATGCTATTCAAAATACATACGATATGATGAGGCCTTAAAGTAGAAAAGAGAATTCAGAGTCTCAGAAACACAAAAAAAGGCAAAAAATTCTAATAAATGAAAAAATTGAAAGAACTTGTTTGTAAGAAAAAAACATTTTTTGTGTGAGGCATGAAGAATTAGATTTAAAACAAAGCTACTCAAACTAGACTGAGATTATAAGTGATTGTGGTTATTCTCTTAATAATTCGAGCACTTAATTTTACAAGAATGTATTAACGATTATGTAACATAAAAGATAATTTTTTTGGTGTTAGTTTAAACTTTACATGTAATTTATGTTTAGTGTGATAAACCTATGTAAAATTGTTCTTTTTCAATTATTGTTTCAGTTTTGTTCCAATTTTGAAATTTTTTTCGAATAGTTAATAATTTTGCTACTATACAGTTATTGTCAACTTACAGTATAATGTATTCAACAAGTTATCTTGTAAACTAATTTACAGTGATTGGTAAAATAGTTTGGGAAAAATTAAAAATATTCTCTGTAAAAGTCAGGGAAATAAGTTATAGAAAAACACTTGTCACCCTGCTTGACTTCTTGATCAGTGCTGACTGAAAATAGTCTTGTTTAGCAAACTAGTATTCTCAAAAAAGGAAGTATGGTTATATTATAACATTTCAATTACATACTCGATTTCATTTTTTACCTTTTTAAATTAGTTCCCAACAGTTAAGCAGCCTTAAAAACGTTTTGGAAAGGGAGAAAATAAGACCTTTAAAAATTAAATCATTTTTTCCCAAACACGATTTTTGAAATCTTCCGGAGACATCAAATACAAGTTTTTACATTTTACAACCACAATAGAGGTGTGTGTGTAGGGGGATGATGATTTCAGATGTGATCAGAAATATCTCCGTACATGTGATGCAGGTTCTTCTCTGGCACTACAGCCCGTTGTGGGCTTTGGCCTTCGCGGAGGGTAGAGTTCGCGCGATTTCTTGACCCCTGCACTAGAAGGACCGGTTCGATCTCAGGGTAGATCCTGTAGTCATTTTATAGCAGGCTGAGTAGACCTGGGAGCCAGTCTGGATGTTGAAGCGTGATGAAAATCCCCACCTCACCGGGGATCGATCCCCGGCCACCCAGCCAGTAACTCAGCGCTCTATCCACTGAGCCACGCTGACTCCTTTTGAGTCTGTTACCCTCCATATATCCACAATTTTGAATTGTTTTAGTTCCCACCAAATTTATTTCGTAATATCTTCATGGAATTACGACACTCTTCCATGCTTATTACACAGACTACTCTCTCTAATAGTTGTTTAAAAAGCACACCCGAAGGATATCAGTTATACCATGTCGTAAGTCTTTCAGACGTCATTCGTGATTGTTTTGAGAAAAATCTTACTGAACCTTTCTTTCAAATAAATTTTTTAACATCCAAGGTTTAGTGAACCTGCAGTCGTGTCCTGAGGACGAGTGTTTTTCTGCTGGTGAAGATGACAGTGGGAGAGAGTTGCTGACAGCTGCAGACGTTGTGTCTACGCCTCCACCGAGATGGTGCTCACCGTAGATGGTCACACGGTTGGTTTGCTCACAATGCCTCCTAGAACAAACTGCGTGCGTCATGTTCGCCAGAAATCGGCGACTTACGTGCTGATTAGCAGGTTAAGGAGAGAATGGTGGGTGGGGTAGATGAAAGGTGGAGAAAGAAAAAGTTGAAACTGAGAAGAAAGGATTTAGTGAATTGGTATCTCATCCCCTATGCTATTCCTCGTTCGGCCATTACTACCATCTATCAACTTTGATATCTCTTCAACACTTTTCTCCACACTCGCCAATTTTGACGTTATGCCTTCTAATGCTTCTGTTCCTCTTGAATTGCTTTCCTGTACTCCTGTCGTACTCATTTCCAATCTTTCTACACCTTTACTACCGGTCTCTCAGCGATCCCGCTACAGCATTTCCCTCCACGGATCTTTCAGTTCATTCACCCTCTGAATGAACTTCCTTTCTATCGTGCTATTCCACTTTATTGCTTCTTATATTTTCCCTCCATACTATTGAATCTCTCATCCAATCACTCCTATCACTCTCTCCATCCCCCTCAAATCAACTTCAGTCTTGTGTTTTTCAAGTATCGTTTTCGTCCTGTCTACTTTATCCGTTAATTCCTCTAGACTGTGCAGTTTTTCTTTCATTTCCTCTTATCTTTCTTGCTGTATTTGAATCATTCTCCACATTTCCGCTACTCGTATCTCACTATTGTGCCTATTATTGTATCTTGCTTCTCCCCCTGAATCCTCTCTTAAAACGCTACAAAAGTCTTCCTTTGGTCCGACCCGCTATTTCCCTTCCGTTTACAGTAATCACAAAAAACTAAAAATTTACGTCTTCCTGTCACGTGTATCACGGCTTCCACTCCCTTGATGTGGGACCCTTTTGAACATAACTTGGTGTTACCGTTTCCCCTCTCTATCTTGCTCCAGGTCTTCTCGAGTCTAAGCGCACGCTTAGACCCGGAAACAGATTTTTAGAGTCGTGTCAATTGTGAAGGACCAGAGAGTTCTTTTGGTTGTCAAAAGATGTCGCTGATATCTATTCAGTACCCTCTCGACCAGTTCGGTATTAAGGGGACATTAAAAACCAACCGTCAAATGCACTTGCTAAAATTCACAAATACCTGTATAACTTTCAAATACTCTATTGATGCCACTGCGTCTAATTTTCTATTTGCAAAGCGGCGTAGCAGTTTCTTTGTTTTTCACTTATTTTTTTCCACAAATTTTATCTTTTCGCCATATAGCTTAACACATGGATTTCTTCTATTATGGCATGAATCTCCGAACGAAATTGCTCGCGTCTTGCTTACTGATATACATATTATGCTCCTCAAACATTTTCTCTACTTTGCTTATCACTCGATTCTTTTTGCAGCCCCCTTCTATTTCCTTCTACTAGATAGTCCGTGTATGCAATAAAATTTATTTTCTCTTTTTCCATTTTTCCCAAAACACGGTGAAATGTTATGTTCCAATATAATGGCCCTGTTGTGAAGCCTTGTGGAAAGCCACCTAATGCTCTATGTATTACTTGTGCGTTTCCTATTCGTAGCAGATCAAATCTATTTGTTAAGTACGAATGTACCAGCTTTCGTAAATAATTAGGTACATCTTTTCCTCCATTACGTGTAGTAAAATTATCCAATCTTTGCTATCAAATGCACCTTCTACATCCATTTATATACATATACAATATTTTTTTCCCTTTCTGTAATATCTGTTACCAGCTTTCGTTGAGCAAGGTCTGTACCTCGCCCCTGTCTGAAACCACACTGTTGGTCATTTATTTTTTTCTTCAAACCATGTGCTCATTTTTGAATGACCCATCTATCCAAAATTTTGCGGAACGTTGATATTCTTTGAATGTAACACGAACGTTCCCCAGATAACGAATGTTCAATTTAACAGAACGGCCTCATGGGCGATCTCCGCCGTGTACAATCCAAGGTGGACCCGACCATCGCAGTTCTACTTCTGCAGCTCACTGTGGTTGAAAACCTTGTCTATACGGATTTCAATATTACAAGTGATTCGAGGTCTTCATTCGAGTGAAGATCTCGAATTACTAGGCGGCGGCGTCTCCGTAGAAAAAGGTATTGGGGTCCTCGCTCTTGAGCACCCGCTTGGTGGTCGGAATAGTCCGGACAAGTACTATATTGTGCTGAAGGATGGTCTTCCCAGTCAGCCTAGATTTTGCGAGAAATTGAAGTACTTGCAGCAGTTCCCGCGTGTTGAGTACTTTCTCGATAAAAATGTCACATCGGTGATTGTAGCCAGCCATGGCTCTTCCATTTGTGTTGAGTGGGGTGGGAGTAGGGGAGGATGAAATGTTGGGAGGTAAGCAGCGCTCCCTACTGAACCTACAGTCCCTGTCTAACTGACATCGCGACCTAGAATGCCCGAAGTAATTGCTCTAAACGCGACTGGAATGACGGTGTATGAGTCATTCGCGATGATTGTCGTCCCTCATGGTGGAGCAAAAAAGGCGTTGCTCGTTGGATGGCTTCTAGCGGAAATTTTTGTTGGTGCAGTGTAGCTTTCGTCGTATTCCATGGATGCACTATTATGGGACCGGGCAGCCTACACAATACTAGATACATTTCGGCAAAGATAATGAAGGTGACGCATCACCGGACATACCAGGCAAATCCAGAGAACTGGGACACGCCAGTCCAGAGAAGGGTGTGGCGCAGGAACACTCACCGACCGTGGCAATAATGTAATATCCGGGTGGGATGGATGCAGGATCAGGGTGCTTCCTCAGGATGTGTTCTCCTGGATTGCGCTCGACGGCCTTGATAGACCTCGTTAGCCCCCAGCACCTGAGCTGTCGCTCTTATCTGAAGAGGCCCCTTCCCCCTCTATGGCAACAAACTGTCCCAAAGGGTTCCAGCCCGGTGGTTACCTCCCGGACGAGGAACTGGAGAGTGTCTGCAAGCACCGACACCGGGATGCTTTGCCAATCCGCAGTGTCTCTCAGTATTCGCTCTGGTGGGCTGGGAGACGTCTAGCTTAGCCTTCCCTACTGGTATATGCGCTAACACTAGTCGAGAAGCAATCCTGCTAACTGATTGAGGCCGACGCCTCCTTCCCGTGACCACGTGTGGGGAAATCCAACCAAAGAAGGGGCAATGCGAGCATCTGAGACTTGTGTGCCTCCCTGTCTACCCGGTTTTATGTGCTGAGTAACACTCGGAAGGTTGTCGGGCTTCCTTGCGCGACAATCGCGTCGAGATCAATCCGTTGGCCATGTTGTGAGCCTGGTGTTGGGTATGAAAGTCGAAGAAAGACGTATGTCCAGTGGTGCACCTGCCGTCTGAATGCGTCATGAGATTTGCGGGGTTACTTCGCCGGACTTCACTGCGCGGTGACTGTTTCAATATGTCACTACTTTTCGTCCATATTCATGATCGAAATGTTACCCCTTTCTGCGTTGTATGGGTGTCCGTCGGGATCTCTTGCGAGTGTCTCATACTACTTGTGTGTACCAATATCAGTAACCTAAACTTCGCATACAGCATAGGTTGTGAGCCCGCCAAGTAGTCTACTCGTGGTCCCCTACGATAAAAGGACAACTCGTATAACGACGTGGATGCGCCGCGCCCCACGTAGCGGGTTCGCCTTCTCGTGTTCACCAAGTTCCCTTGTTAACGGCGTCAAGTCGCTTGTATAAACAAATATGTCGCTTAGACAAATGAGTGCCAAAACAATAGCTCCGGTTCGAAGAACCAACAATGTGCAAACAATTTTATCTCGTAGAAAAAATAGCACATTGATATACGACTCAGAGGACCGAAAATGTATTATCAAATTTTTCTCCCGTGGAACAAATACATGAAAGGATATACAGACAAAGGACCAACTGTTACGACAGTAATGAATGATGAAATAATGAAGGTGTAAGATGAGTAGTGATTCCCAGCAAATAACAGTTTAATGAAACATGCTATGAAAGTAATGAAAAATGATACAATACTGATTTTCCGAGGTAGATTGTGATGAGATGGCGTAGTTGAAATCAAGTTGGAGAGCGAGGAGAGTACTTGAGTGCTCCTCGAAACGAGCCGACATGGTGCGGTTAGTGATGAAATGGCGGTGAGTGAGCCATGTTATGTAGATGATGAGTGACCAGAGAGGGAGCCCAGCGAATCGAATGTGCTCCTCTAATAATGTAAATGATTGCTCCGATAAAGTGCCTGGCTAGAGGGCAAGTGACTACTCTGCCACTTGAGAGCGAGTGCGAGAGGCTGCTGACTCCTCTGCCACCCGAGAGCGAGTGATCGTTTGTCGAGCAGTGCCAGCACATGGCTTGGCAGGCGATGCATAAACTCGCGCTGTAACGCGAGTGGCGCGCCAATGGCCAGGCAGGGCGTCGTGACGGTTGCATGACTTCTGGCGGGAAGCACCGCCAGAATAATCGAGAAATGATGCGTCGTTGTTCACAGATGCTCATTATGTAAGATATGTCACTTTCGCACAAAGAGTTTGAGTTCCAAAAATGACTTCCTTGTCTCTATATTGTTACACCAAATATGTCTGAACATCGCCATTCGGAGATTTTCACGAGGTTTCCTCCCGCTTATCGCTCCGAGAGAGTCGATCTTTTACGAAGGACTCTGGGATTGGCTATGAGTGCCTCTTGGGGAATGTGAGTACCAAACGGTCCACGCCACAACCCCCCCCCCCCACGATTGCCACCGGGGCTATGCCGAGTTCCTTTACACTCTTCTCGTTTTAGATGGGTTCCCCCATCAATGTTGGACGAGTGACCGTCTGAATCTCTTGTGAGGTTGATGCTCGTATCAAACAGACTCCCCTGTGAACGTTTGACGAGTTACTTTTCGGGAATTCTCAACGAATCGGCCTCCCTCCGTCACGCGGTCTGATCCGTTGCCCAAAGACCGCGGCTACTAGGCGAACCGGAGGTCTGGTTCGGCTAGATGGACGCAGGATTAGTGAGCAGCACGCGCCACAGCAGTCACCATAGTCCACGGGGAGATTACTCCGATGTTTGCCGGAAGATCAAGTTGCCGCCTCTTGGTGCTTCATCCGTGTCCGACAGCTAGAAGAGTCAATTCGGTCGTAATTGCCATTTTCACGTCTATCGATGGTTCTTTTCGTCTACGAATTACTACAGGATTGGAACCGTTGCGAAAGGAATTTCTTCTGTGATATCTTTTAGTTTCTGAAACGCCTTTCGAAATATATATGCAGTTCCATAAAGTACTATATCTTGGATGGTACAATCTTTATCACATCCAGGGATATCCGTTTGGTTTCTTCTTAGGTCAGTTGGTATTGTACCTCGCGGTACAAAAAAGGCGGGAACTATTTTCCATAACAGGCTGACTTCGTCTTCAATTTTTTCCTAGCCTGTTTAGATATGACATAGCCTTCATTTGGTATTGACACGTCAATTAGATGATAGGTTTCATCCTATCGCGTCCCACAATATCTGGTTTATTTGCTGCAATCGCTCCTCCAGTGTGTCTGGCTGTTTGTCATACAGAATCCAAACGTGTCTTGCTGTATTTACCTGTTTACACGTGTAGTTGTACTCATTCCTGCAAGACTTCAGGCTTCGCGTATGAGCCAATGAAGTTAGGGCCAGACATTCTTGTCTCTCTCTTTAGGTATTCTTGTTTCGCCGAAATGGTGCTCCTAGACACAAAAGTATCTAGTTTGTGTTCACTCTGCATAAGTTGTTATTGTTATTTATACCCAATAATTTTGTAGATGTCTTTTTCCTCTGGGTTGTACGTTGATAGTTCATTAGCGCGGTGTATAATATCTTTCACTATGGTCATGACAAATTATAAATTACACTTTGCAAAGCCGTGTATTTCAATATCANAAACTAAGGAAAGCTGTTTACAGTTTGAAGCAAGTCAGCAAATGTTGGTATGAGAAAGTTCATGTAATCCTGACAGATTGATTTGATCAGTCAAAATATGAGCCTTGTGTTTGTGTGGAAGAAAGGAGAGAAATTTGTTATAATTGCATTGTATGTAGATGATGTTTTTATGTAATATTTATATCCCCCTGCGCAGTCTTTCAGTAAAAAAGGAACTTGCTGGTCCTATGGACCAGTTGTTTCCCCCATTTCTCATTCTGGGAGACTTTAATGGCCATAACTCGATCTAGGGTTCTTCTCACAAATGCCCAAAGGGTGATGTCATTGAAAATCATTTAAACACCCGGGATATAGCGTTCCTCAACACAGGTCTCTCCACCTCCTTCTGTACAGCTTCTCGATCTTTCTCCGTGCTCGATTTAGCCATATGCAGTTCCTCTCTTTCCCCACTCTTAGACTGGACAGATCTCAACGATCTGTATGGGAGTGCCGACTACCCGATCCCTAAACATACGAACGTTTTTTGTCTTTCGGATTCTCGCCCTTCTCCGTGGATATTGAAAAAAGCTGAATGAGTTGTGTTTAAACGCAATATCAATCTTTGCGATGAGCCTTTCGCCGATGTAGATGCTATGGCATCCCATTTCACTAACGCGGTTCTCGAAGTCGCCGATGTTGCCATCCCTAAATCATCATGTAATCCAAGTTTCATGGTGGAATTCGGTTTGCGCAAAGGTTGTCAGCGCTGTAAAGAAAGCTTTACCGCGGCTCAACAAGTATACCACAGTAGAAAATCTCCTCGAGTTTAAAAGGTGCAGAGCCAAAGCAAAACGAACTCTTCGAGAAAGTAAGTCATCCTCCTGGAAGGCATCTCTTTCATCTCTTACTAGCCGTACTCCATCATCTGTCGTATGGCAGAAAGTTCGGAAGATTCAAGGTTCGTGGTCCTCCATTTACATCCCTAGTCTCGATGTAAATGGACAGCTTCAAACTTCACCCGAAGTCATCGCTGAGGAACTTGCATCGCACTACGAAATAGTCTCTAACTCCTCCCGTTTTTCTCCATCGTTTCTCCAACAGAAAGCTCGAGCGGAAAAATGTTACTTGGAATTTTGCAGTTGGAGAGAAGAGGAATATGATATTCCTTTCTCAATTAAGGAGCTAACCTCTGCCCTTGCGTCTTCGGAAGATACAGCCCCTGGTCCTGATCAAATACATAACGCGATGTTAAAACATCTTCCAGAGGTAGGCATGAAATTCCTTCTAAACTTATTTAACTGTATTTGGAATAAGCATACTGTCC
>NNCF01128144.1:5029-16021 GCA_002313205.1 Laupala kohalensis | reverse complement strand
ATATTTTGTTGATTGAATTTCAGTTTGTTATACTATCATTTGTGTGAAACTTGAATAACTTTGTTTAATTGTTTAATAACAAAAAAAGTTTTATTCTGTAATTAATTAGGTTTAATCGAATGACATAAAATTTGAGAAAAATTTGTAGAAATATGACAAACCAATGAAGTTGAGGCATGAATATCCACTTGAGTGTTTCCAGGGTGGAGTGAGACATCCTGGCTTTCAAGNCACTTGAGTGTTTCCAGGGTGGAGTGAGACATCCTGGCTTTCAAGCAGTTTACCCAATCAGAAATGAAAACTTTCACATAGACTACGTAATACACATGTGCTATCTAGTGTATCTAAATATGCTAGAGTGTACCAACAACTGTAAAGTTTACTGATATTTTTGTTTAACAAGACATATCTTTATTCAGTGCAGCAACATTTGTTTACATATTTAATATCATACCAGAATGTCTGGCGCTACAATATTTCTCAGTGACACATGTTGATATATGATTAATGTGACAAATAGTACAAATTAAAATATAACATTGTGTTTTAAATATATTAATACAATGTTTACTTTCAATACATCTTATTTGAAGCATAATTTTCATATTGATTTACCATATTTAATGTCCTGGTTTAGTAGAGTGGAGGGAGCAACTTGCCCCATCACATCTCCCCTTCACAGGTATGCCTCTGCCATTAAGCTGAAAACACAGCGTTATTTATTTATAACCAAAGTAATACATTTATTTTTGTAGTGATAAATTAGTAATTTTCTTAGTAATAAATAAATAAAATGTTCATATTTATTTATAGTGAATGTGCTGGTAGCGAGAACCACCCTGATTTTTAATGACATCAGTAATAAATTAGTTTAAAAAAAAATGAAATGAATGAGTACTTATTACTCCTGCATAATTCATTTAATTGTGCCTTAATGGCTGTGCCAAATACTGGATCAACCTGGACAACGATCAGCTGATCTAAAGAAGATGGCGGCGGATAAATATTGAACAAAAGTCAGTCGTGCAAGAAGAGTTGAATCAAGTAAACAGATTGTAATTGTGAGTAGGTAGCAAAAGATCTTGATTTCGATTCGTGTTACTTGTGATACGACGTACATATTATGACTTTATTTGTTTTAAAATGCATAAAGAGTTTATCTATTGCAGATTGTTTTAAAAAATGCCATCCATCCGTTGGAATGAACACTCTGCATACTTTACGGATTCTGTGTCTGAATTATATAGGAATTCAGACTTTACCGATTGTGTTTTGGGTGTGGAGGGAAAGTCAATACAAGTTCACAAGACCATTTTAGCTGCTTGCAGCCCATATTTCAAGGTAAACGTTTATGAGTTCTTCGTATGCTTAATAACGTGCATTTTGTTTGTTTGGTTATGTAAGTATCTTGCCGATGACTTCTTCAGGATGTGCGTATTTTCAAGAAATGTTGATTTAATTAGGGCGATTAGAAATTGGAACATCTTTCATTGAGCTAACTGATAATAAGTATACCTCAATGTAGATGTATTTAATGTACTATAAAAAGTTGTAGATGAGTGAAAGCATTCTGTGTTTATTCAAACTTTCACCCATGCGACTGAAACATAACATGTCCTACGTTGAAGATCATTGATTAAAATTACTTTTACCCTTTTGTGAGGTAAAGCATAATGGACTGATTGATGTTAAAAAAAACACATTGCTTATCCGAAAGAGAAATAACTCACCACAATCATTGCTGGTGCCTTGGTCTGAAGTGTTTGTTTATTTACCCCTTTTAATCACGAAGAATTAGACCTGTAAGAGTATAATAATAACCTCATGAAGAATGGCATTTGTGTGATGAAAATGAGTTCACATTGTAATAAACAATATTTATGGTAAGGAACATTACCTTTACTGATAATTAGCTCTTTGTTATAAGCTTGTTGGGTATTTCATTTGAAAAAAAAATTCTTTAAAATTGTTACAAATTAAATAATAACTAAAATTTAATGATTTATTTAGCTAATGATATATTTCCTTCAGTGCATTCAAGCATATGTTGACTTTCATTATATGTTATTATATTGTGCAAATTAAAACAGCTTTAATTGTGTTTAATTTAAAACAGCTTTAATTTTTTCGTGCATTGCTAGAAACAACTATTTGTTTTAGTATGATACCAATCTCATCCCATTTTTATTTTTAAAACTAATCTCAAGCTAATTTTTGTAAATAAAAAATTTCAAATTTGTTCATAAAAGATATTATTTTTGAAATATTTCAAAAATTACTATAAAGTTTATATACAAACCAATCACATATATTTAAATTGAGTCATCATATAGACCTTTTTTTGTAGGCAATTATTTATTATTAGGATCACAGTGTTTCAGCAGTTTAGCTAAACAAATGTTTGCCTGAAAATGGCAGCAATATCTGCTAAAACAATTTGATTCGAATTATAAAATGTCTGCAAAAAATGTTGATGTAATAAATCAATTTAATTATGATTGTAGATGTAAATAATATCAAATAATATATAACATTGTAGAAATCTGTATAGATATCCACAAATTTCAACTCTTTGTCTAATAGTTGTAAGGATACTGCTGTTTTAGGATTTTAAATGGTTGAACTTGTCCTGATTTCAAATGTCTCAATTATAGGTAATATGAAGGTTAATTACTGTAAAGCAAATGGTCACAAAAAACCAAATATTATTTTAGCCAATAGGACTAGTATATACAAAAATATTTCTAATTCTGAGACACCTGAGGTTCCATTATGTCTTATTTCACATAGAATAATCTACTTGCTTTACTGCAAGTTTTCTTTTATGTAGTTTTTTTTACCAGAGTAGTAGTTTTACATAATCTCTATTATTCAAACTAAATGAAATTAATGCGTTTATTAAAACAATGAAATAGTTATCAAATCCAAGAATTGTCTTATATGGAATACTTCAGAATTTAAAATCATTATGGTGAAACAAATCCTGTACCAAAAATTCTTTTAAAGTATGTTTATTAATGATACATTGTCGATATGTTTTTTGTTATAATAATTTACTACTTACTTTGTTTTCCATGTGAACAGAAGCTGTTGAAGAATCACAATGCAATCACAACCATTCCCATAAAAGATATCAAATACAAGGACTTGAAACTCATTTTGGATTTTATCTATTATGGAGAAATAGATGTATGTATCCGAGATGTGGCATCTTTAATAAAAACTGCTGAANCAAATCTGATAAGAAATGATACAAAGAATTTGTTAGAGAAGCAAGTTTCCCATGATTCCACCGTCCTTTACATGAGAGAAGAGAGATTCAATTCTAAGTGCCAAAACATTCATTTGCAGTCAATGGGTGATTCTACAACAAAATATTTGAATGATTTCCAAGATGTACCAGAGAAATTGAATAAAGATCAACCAAAGGGCAGCATTTCCAATATCTGTGATAATTTCAAGGAAATTACAAAACAAGATGAAGAAAATGTTAATGATGAACTTGTTCCTTTAACTTTTGTTGCTGTTCCTCCAGTTTTGGAGATTAATGAACCGATTGAGGGGCATCAAGATGATGTGAGGTGTTTTGATTTAGTTTTGAAGGATCCTCTTGGGGAATATTCTGGTATTTTAAATGTTGCAAACGAAAGAAATATTAAAGAGGAATGCACTTTCCAAAGTGAACTGCAAGTGAAGAGTGAACTCAAAGAAGAGAATGATGTTCCTGAATCAGTGACGGAAGTTGTTCTCATAGCTGACAAATTGACACATTCATGTCATGAGTTGACAAGTGCAGAAAGTAATCCATTTGTATCCTGTGATCAAGAGAGTGTTGTGGAGAGCAATCCAGGTGTTATACTTAGTAATACATTGTGTTCTGAGGGTTGTGCTGCTGAAGAAACACATGACATGGAAATAAAATTTGAATCTATCTGTGAAATTTCTGGAGCTGATGTGAAAGAGGAAAAAATATTTGAAACTGGCCAATGCTTAAATCATAGTGTAGGTGATGATACAGGAACACCTCCATTGGAACCTGAAAGTGATTTGTTAAAAAGTGGTGCACAGCATGTTTTGACAATTGATTACCAACAAGATGTGAATAAACAAGAACATGTTGCAAGCACAAGTAAAATTAGCTCCCCATTTTACTTGGAAATTGGAAACGAAACCCCAGGTGAGATCATTTCAATGCTTTTTATTATAGTAATTGGGATATCAATGTTTCAGTACGTTTTTAAGTCTTTTAGTACCAAGAGGGAAGAATTACTTTTGATCCCTAAGGGTGAGTGTGGTAATAAACCTGGAACAAAATTTTATTTTTAACTGGTAGTTGTGCAGAGATGTTGCCTTTCAACGTAAGAATTAAAACAGATTTTTAGTTTAGTTGAAAAAGGTCTTGAGATGGATTTGTTGAAAAGTGTCTTGAGATGGAACAAGTGGGATAAGTCACATCTTGCCTTTATATACAGTCAAAAATAGATCTACATTGAATGAATAAATCTTTTATTTATTTCATCCATTATATTAACTGTGCAGGTTGACAATGACAAAGTATCGAGACTCAAACATTTCTGCTTGCTCTTCAGGCATGAATAGTTGCTGTCATCACTACAGGACAAAACAAAACAGTAAAACATATACTATCATTGCACAGTGCCTTAACACAAATAAAATAAAAATTACAGAAAATATAAATTATATACCTCAAATTTCCTAAACTTTATGTAATAAAATATTAGCTAAAAATGTCATAAATATGACTTGTTAGAAGATTGTTTATTTTTCCTTTCACTTGCCATGATGATATTCCTGATATTATTATTCCAATTGTGAGAAGAGGTCAAACAGAGTGTTGTATCAAGTATCTAAATCAACATTAAATGTGTGTGATCTTATTCCTATTATTTCTAAGATTTTAAGGTTTTTAAGAATTGACTGATGTGCTTTTGTTTGTAATTCTATGAATACATCTAAAGAAGTTTCTAAATGTGTCTAGGTAACCTTTGTTGATTTGTACCCTTTGTGTATTAGAAATAGGAATAAGATCACATAAGTCATCATTTTTTGACATATTTTATCTCATGATATATTTTTTTAAAATTACCTTACAATATTTCAGAACTCAAATAAACCAATTAACCCATAAAAATCAATTCTGAGATAGTACAAAAGTACAAACTTTCTTGATTGGACATAAAATTTCAATAGAAAATGAGAAAGAATAAGGGGAAAATTGAAACAAATATCTTTCTTAAAAAAAAATTTTTTTTCTTGGAGCACCTACAGTCATGCTATTTAAGACAACCATTTGGAAGAGAAAGTAGAATTTTTATGACTGCGAAACATACAACATTCAGCACCTAGAAAGAAACAATAAATACATAATATTGTTGGAAACACTAGCGAAGAACTAGGATGTAGTAGGGTACTGAAATATTTGAAAGAGTGTTTAAGATGAGATGATAAAAAGCAATAACTTAGCATTGTGTAGATTTGGTGTTTATTGTTTCAGTTAAAATTCCCAACCACCTTTCTGTATTTTGTTGGTTATTACTAAACGGCACTCAATGTAATTAATTTTTGATGTTTCCATTTCTTTCTTTACATTACGATAAAAATACAGAATTTAAAGTTTCATTCAACATTATTTGACTTTTGCAATCTTTCATATCTCTTGGACGAAAAGAAAGCAGTACACAAATGTAGGTAAATTTCTGTTGTAAATAGATGTATTTCTGGGTGAAATAAATTACCTGCTGCAATGTTAAGAGACCTTTCCCCAAAACTGTAATCTCCTTTATAAAGCGGCTTCGGAATGTGAATTTGGGTTTAAAATTGTGAAAGCATGTGAAGCTCAGATCAGATGAGACTGTATCAGTTTATATGAGATCAATTATTTTGAAAGAGATAATTGTTAACCGTATTCCAAAGTTTTTTTGTAAATATGTGATTATGTATGTTTTGGGTGTATGTCTCTGTATTTTTCACTTTAATGTACATTCTTGTTGTAATTTTTTTCTTTTGTATCATACCTTGGTTAGTCATGTTACTTGCTTATTATTTTATACATTTTAAATGTAGTAATGTAATGTTCATCGCTGCCACCAATCTATACTCATAAGCTGTGTAATAATATATGTTTAATTAACTTCCCTCAATTCAGCTTTGTTTTGTCTTTTTGTTTATAAACAAAATTTTAATAGATATCAATCAGAGGAGACATTCATCTATCTTTTCTGATCAATCTTCTGAAGTTTTTTTTATCTCAGTTGCTTTATTAGATAATAAAATCTAAATTTCTGCAATTTGCAAAAAAATAAATAAATGAAAATTTAACTTTAGAATTTTCAGTTTTAAGGAAATTTTTATTACATTCAAATATCTTTTCCATACTGATTCGTCAATAGAAAGTTTGATGACTAACCTCTATGACTTATGTGACAATATTTTAAAACTAAGCATATTTCAAACATGTCGTGGTACAAAAACATGTATTTGGTGTTAAGTACCATTGACAGAGAAGGACCAAATATCTGGATCTTGGAGGAATCAAAGTTCTGTAAAGTGAGAACAAACTGTAAGTATTTTGTCACTAATACTGAACTGCTTCATCAATGTCTGTTGATTGTTTGTCTAATTTGTCTCACTAAGACTGTATAAGCTATTGTTACCTAGTAGGTGTAATAATAATAATAATAATAATAATAATAATGATTGATAATGATAATAATAATAATAATAATGATTGATAATGATAATAATAATAATAATAAAAGTAATTAAAGTAATAATTCAAAAAATTAAAAATAGTCAGGTAAAACAAAAATTCAAAAATATCGGACGCTTTGAAAAAAGGCAGAAATTCATAAGACCTGGAAACAAAATTAAGTAGTAATTATTCCCCTCATAATTTCAGTAACTGGAGTCATTTGCAACACAATAATTGGGCATTTTGCAAGATTGCCATTAACATCAAATGCTCTGTAAGTAATTCCGAAATCTGTTATTTTACAAACATGCCATCTAGCAAGGTATTTTCTTTTCTTGTCAAAGAGAAAATTTTACTGCCTGCGTGACATATAAACCTGCTCGAACTATCTTTTTGACAGACAAAATGCAATTGCACAACAAAAATTATTAATAATAAAATAATGGATTGTCTGTAGTAATTTATAATAATGTATTAAATAAAAATGGTTGTAGCACAACTAACCAAGTATTTGTGAAATATTTCTTATTTACAATATGTGTATCTGAAAATTTGGTAATAATTTGAATTGAAAAATTTGACTAAGTATTTAGATAATCAGTTTGATTAGGAAGAAAATAAGGAAATGTTAAAAGCCATTATGTGTACTGAGTTTGTATTATTAACTATACATCAGGAGTGTAGATACAAAGATTACAAAAAGAAAGAAAGTTTTGATTATATAATACTAGTTAAACATTGAGAACATGTCCACGTATTTTTTACTGTGCTTTTTGACATAAAGCATTTATAAATATAGAGTAGGTTATATTTTAATTGGCTACTTATAAACTGAACTCAGAAATTTGTAATGTTAGTAAGAACTCCAAAAGTTTTTGTGAAATTCCCTTTTTTATCGTGTTATATAACAAAAAAATTTCTTTCTCAAAAACAAATTTAGTTTTAATATTTTGAATGCAGGAAAGAGGTAATCGAAACGCCAATATTTTTTCTCTTTTTGTCCGAAAACATAAAAGTGGAGTAACACACATCAGGAGGTTGATGGGTAAAAGGTCCTTTAATTCTAAGTATTCGAATCTTACATCATCTGTCCCTGAATCGCTCTTTCTGTGAGTCTTTTTACACGCACTGCGAAGACTAATTAATATTAACCGTGAGAGACCGTGATACTTTTTTTTGTTATTGAAGGCTGACATCGTACCAGTGAGGCACTGGCGTCTCAAATGTCATTTAGTATGTTTTTAGCGCTAGTGAGGGAATACGTTTTCAAACTAGTTTCGGATCACAGCATGACTTGCTATGAGATGGAATTCGACAACATTTGACCATTTTAAAAACTGAAAAGTGCCGTGTGAATAAACACAGAAAATTCTTCTTAGTGAGGCACTAGCAGTTTTTACTGTTAAAGGGGACATTGTTGTTTACTGATACCATACTCATCCTTTATATTTAAGCTGCTGCTGTCAGGACCACGAGAAGGAGAAACGTAATACTTAGAATGAAAGATATTGTAGTTCGTGGATCCTCGAAACAAATAGTTTTATCTATTTTGACGTAATTTCCCCGGTGCCTGTGGAGTACGTTTCGGGCACTAGGGGTAAAGCAGCCGCATAATTAGTATACTTTTCATCTTCCTATTGTGTTAAAATACATTTCTCGTCCTTCATAGTAAGATCTTCCTAATTTAAAATCATTCGTCTATATGTCCGTGATAATCATATTCCTTGAGTATTTTTCTCCTCCAATCTATTTACACTATCGCATTCCTCCATCTTTCTCTCGAGTGTCCAATCCTCATCACCTTCGTGTTATTTTCTGATTTTCTTATTCTAAGCTTAAGATCTTCGACCTTGACTTCCCTATTTCTGAGTCCTTTTTTCTGTTATCCTATCCGCCTATCTGTTTTAACGATGACGGCCACATCTCCAGCTTATTCATGTATTTCATTTTCTCCATAAATTTTTCTAAAAGAGATTCCACAATTTTCTTCCGAATGGTAACCTCGGTGGACAGCCAATTCTGATTTTAAGAATCATTCATGTTTGCTGAATCAAACGTGTGTTTAAAATCAATAAAAGGGTCACATAGCAAATTTCTTTTCTTCAAACCCTGTGAATTCATTCTGTATAGAAGATCATATCACTAAGCTCTATAAATAGTATTAAGATTTTGTATCTCTGAATATTAACAGAGTTATTGTTGTATATCTGATTAAGTGTTTGTTATTCAAAGAGTCACTGATAATTTGACAATCCGGTCCATAGGGTTCAAAATAGGACATTAAAATTTTGCCTCCACCTCTCCTAATTTCTTACTTACTGTTCTTTTTAGAACATCTAGCACTTAATACTCTCGTGAATAATATTATGTCTGGGGCGTGTAAAGGACCATCTCGTAGCATGTTGTGATTTTACTCCTTTCCTCCAATATCTCATTCTCCTCCTTCCTGAAGCCCAAACCTTTTAGTAAAACCCGAAATCTCCATGTCCTTGGAGATCTTCATCATTACTTTAGGTGTCTCCAACTATTTCCGATTCTTTGTAGCGTATCTTACATCTGGTATATACATGGATGTCTCCCTTCTCTTTGAACTCTTTCTCTATATTGTCCTTGGCATGAGCGAAAATGCAATGAACATTCTCCTTGAATCTTTTGGTAATTAGTATCTCTTCATTATTTATATTTATCTTCCCGTCTCGTTTCAGAAAGAAATGAAACTTAATTTTCTGCACATGAAGATCAATTGGCATTGAGGACTCAGTTCTATTACTTCTAACTATTGACGACAAACAACCTACCCACAGATTGTAAACGCTCACAAATTAACTTTTATTATTTTCTCCACCAATACTACATTGCTATATGCTGTTATCTGTCGCACTGGACACAAATGGTTTTTTAATTCTTGTTATATTACTTCGTAGATTTGAACTCGCAGCAGACTAAAAAATCTCATTTATTCGTTTCTTTATGTACTTCATATATGCGTCAGAGTTCAATCGCTCATCTATTAAACCACCAAAATACGTGTGACTTTGCACAAATTTTGTTTACAAATTTTGAATTTTCATCTATTTGGCCGTGTTTACTGTACCACGTAATTTTTGTTTTTTGCGAAGATGTTCAATCATACAGTAAATACGCATTAATACATTCGTCAAGGACACTGTGTGTTACACTCTAACGCAGCACGTGAGTCTGCATATATTAGCTCAGCCACGTCATACACATATGTAATGGTGTCTATTTCCTTGTTATTTAGTTCCCGAATACATTGTCATGTACGACATTCCCAAAAACATGGGCCCACTTGCAGAACGCTGCAACAGTCCTATTGTTGCACACCTGTATATTCTTTGACCCCCAAATTCCAATATTCAGCCTGTTTACAAATTGTCTCTACCATATTCAAATAAAATTTACGGAGTCCTTAACGCATTAATGTGTTGACATTTACCGTCCATTTCACAAGATGAAATGCTCTGTGGTTATCCATAAATGCGCACGTTCTATATTTGGTTTCCGTACTTTAATTTGATGAAGTAGCCTTATCATGGGATGATTTGTCGGTTTTCCAAGAATAAATCCATATTGTCTGTTGTTCATTTCTCACTGAAATATTAAATATTTCTTTATTTTATCGAACATTTTGCCGAAAGTCAGTATTTAAGTTTTCGGCCTATAAT
This sequence comes from Laupala kohalensis, assembly GCA_002313205.1. Lineage (NCBI taxonomy): Eukaryota > Metazoa > Arthropoda > Insecta > Orthoptera > Trigonidiidae > Laupala > Laupala kohalensis. Next base: position 5,623 of record NNCF01128144.1, on the reverse strand, counting down.
ATAATTGTTTTGTCGGATTTTTCTCGACCTTGAAAGAACAACAAAAAGGAAAGTAAGCTTGCCGCAATCGGTCGTTATATATTCTAAATAAAGTATCTTATATATTCTCAATCATATATTGTAATATTTCATTAGTTATGTGGTTATATCCCGATGCCTTCTTTTCCCCCATCTTTTTCACACTGCATTATTTCCTCATTTGTTATTTTCTCTACTTCATCATATGTCCAGCATGCCACATTATAATGTGGCCACTACCTATCCATTGGTGTCACTAATTAGTGACTGCCATTTATGCCTCGCTGAATTTAACTCATGCTTAAAAGCACTTATTTGTGGTGTCCACCACATTACTCCACGAGTATCCTGTTTCTTGTTTCGAATGTACGGAGCACATATGCGTAAAATTTCCAACTGCAGGGTTTCTACTTCTCTTAATTATCAAAACCCGTCTGTTGACAACCTCAGCATTTGTTCTCTTATTTGTATATGATCTTGTTGCATACGCCTCGAATCTACCCGTTGATCATTTTCGCACAAATTTTTCTTCATCCTTGCTTCGATGCTCCACTTTCAGCTCTTTACAACGATCAC
>NNCF01128142.1:475398-582435 GCA_002313205.1 Laupala kohalensis | reverse complement strand
GTATATATATATATATATATATATATACACAAATAAATGAGATGAGTCCGCAAAAACTTTTCAAAACTTAATAAGAAATAAAGGAGCAATGTGGAGAAATGAATAAAATCGTACTAACTCTTCGTTTAATTTTGAGGCTTGCTTTTTTTATATTTTAATGTACATATTAGTAACATGGTTTTACAAGATTTTTTCTGGCTCCAGTTTTTTTAATCTCCCCCTTCCCCCATTTTCATTCTTGCTCAAAATAAATAAATGCATCTTTTCACACCTGTTTTTATGTTGTGCTGTCATATCTTCACATTTCATTACTTATTATTTTACATTAATTTATACCACAAAATAAGCAGGAAAAGATCATTTATTTGTGAATGTGTGTTATTGTGAGGTTGCATTGTGTAATGTATTTTCTTGTTGACTAAAACCAATCCCATCTAAATACTAATAAACATGTCAGTTGGTTTCAAAATATTACCAAACATATGAAAGAATGTTATATAGGCTGAATTCTCAACGTATCAGACTGAAGGAGTAATTATGGAATTGCTGTAATAGCTTAAAATTTAAACCCTTTTATTGTAGATTATATATCATTCAGTAATGTAACAATATTTTGAGTTATGAACATAATTAAAAAGTTATTAAAATTGTAGTTAAATTTTTCAACTCAGATTTAATCTTAAATTATGTATTACATTTAAATATTGTATGTTTATGTTCAAACTTCTTGTTTCTGTGATGACAGATGCACAATGTTTAATGAAGGAAATCTGGCACACCAACCAGCAAATACTTGTATGATCATGTGCTGCCACTTGCTGCTAAGTTATGAGTACTAAATAAATACTAAAATGATGTCCTTACCTGGCCAACTCATAGTGCCTGCGTACTGGAATCATGGTTTTTATGCATCTTTGTAATTAATAAGTTTCTACACTTTTTAAAGCAGAAATTCTTTTTCTTGAGTCACTGGAGTGGATATACCTAAAATATACCTCTGAGAAATAGGGCGAAGTTTGAAAATTACATTATAGCTATGTCATAGCATGACAAGGATAAACTGCATTTAGTGAAGATCATTTTCACTAACGCTTCACACATGGGCACCTCAATTCTCAATTAATTTTGTGTGCATTAGACAACATATTTCATTGACAAACCTTTTTATCTAGAAACCTTCTAAATTTTTAGTTTCATGTGCTTTATCCATGAAACAAAATAGCATTGAATACTATATTTTGTAACATTAATTTGCCATTTCTGTTTTCATGTCCCAGCCGATTATAGTAAGTCTTCTTAACAGTAGTAGTGTCTTACTGTGATTATATGGGAGGATCAAGGAGGTAAGTTGTGTGCAACCAAACTTTCTTCAAACAAAAGAAAAATGTTCGTCCAATTCATCACAAACTGAACAATGATTGGCACTCAGTATTTTAATTCTTGTTAAAAGTATTGAAATTAATAGTAAAGTGAATAAAAACTTTGTCCTGATTCATCATAACTTCTATTTGATTGGCTAATACGAGTTCAATCACCGGTCACTATGCTTTAAAACAGCAGGCAACATCTATTAAGTTCTGTGAAACTATGTCCTCAATAACTCCTTCAATGTTATCATTCTAGGTATTACATACATGAATGCCATCCAAATAAATGATGGAATAGGAATATTAATTTTACAACATTCCAAAATGTGTGTGTTTCTAAGTAATTTTCCTTTCCATTGGGAAATAGACAAATGAATCTTATTTCTACCTACAAAGTCTAAATGTACTAGTTTTATTCAGAACTTTAATCTTTCCTAGAAGTTATAATTCCCTTCAGGAGGTTAGGGAAAATGTATAGAGGTGTAATAGAAATTAAAGATTTCATGTAGCAGTTTGACTAATGTGGCTAGGATAATATACAGTACACGATTCTTCACAGTGCATAAAGATATATTTTAAGTCTTCATGTACAAGCAATTATACATAATCCATTCACTTAATATCCCTACAACATGGGACTGGATTCTATCAATCCCTCCAAGTGCTAATTGTGCATTTAAGGCAATAAACTTTCTCAAGGACCACATAATGCCTCTTCAGCTCACATCTTGGCTTAGAATTGTGATGATGGTTTCCCTGGTCCACCACTAACCATAAAAGAACGGGTAAAATAACACACCCTTCAAAATTAGATTAACAAAATACAAGGCAAGAATTGTAGGTGGACACCTGTCAATCTTCAGCAGGCAATCAAGAATGCTCGTTCATTATTTTGTTCCTCTACGCCTCTTCGATGGTACTTAAATTATGCTTCAAGAACATAAGAAGTTCCAATTGCTACATATTATGAACACTTGAACATATCCCACCTTAACCTCGGCTCTCAGGCCAACCTACCGCAGCATTATTACTACCAATAGTATTATAATATGTATTACCTCTATCATCTCATTTTGTCCAAGCTAAACTTGACAAACATTATTTATATTTAAATTGCTTTCACTGCCATAGAAATAATAGATGACCCTTCAAAACATAAAAGACAAGCTTATATGTTATTTCCCCCCAAAATGGCTATTGTAAAAAGATAAAAAATATCACTGCAAATGAATTTATACTCTTTTATTTTTTGTAAACTACATAAGCAATTATCAAACCAAGAAAAGGCATGCAAAGAACTTGTATCCAAAAAAAAATAAAATAAAAGAGGAAAAAAATAGGTTCTACATATAACCTGGATCACAAAATAGTTATGTACACCAATTCATGTAAATATTCATTAAACGCTACATATTTGACAATGCGTCTTGGAGCTACAATTAGCAGTGCCACACGTGGCATGCGCGAGCGATCTGCTTCGCAACGCCAATGATCGATATTAACAGAGGAGAGGTTTCATCAGCCATGATTCACAACACAAGCTTTCTTGCTTATAGCAAAATGCATCTTACCTAGACTTGATGGCTCACTCATTTAAGCCAATGGCAGAAAAGAATGGGAAAAATTAAGAACAAGAGAGACCTAAAAACCAAATATTTCTAAGACTGCAGGAAACTTGATCTAGACAGCTACCAAGGTTTGTATCCCAAACACTAGATGAAAAGACCAAAGCATGACTTGTATAGCTACAGATGGACTTTTAATTAAAAAAGTTTATTTTTAGAAGTATGTCTTTCCTAATTGTTATCTGCCTTATGTCGATAGTTTATTGACTCCACTTGGCATTCCAATGCTGAAAAATAAAAAAACAAACTTCCATCAAACAATTGGTGTTTCAACAAGATAGCCAGTGTTAATTAAGGGGAAAATCATTACAGGATTGTTGAATCAATGAATTTCTAGATTTTTGCTAATTTTCAACTTTATAATTACATTAACCAGCTCAATAGGGCAAACATATTTTTACATGCAATAAAAAAAATTGGGTTGGATTACAACTTAGAATAATTTGTTTTTGGGTATCTGTGCAAAAAAAATGTTAAAATTACAATATCTACACATTTAACATTACTCACTAGATAGTAATCGACAAAATGAAGTAAAAAAGTCTAAAAAATGTGTTCCGAGTAAAATTGATCATTATGTACAACAATAACTATAAATTTGAATCCAAAAATATTCTTTTAAAATGAACACACTGAAAGCTTCACGACAGATACTATTTTATATTATCTTAGTGAATCTTTTATTAAATATTTATATTACAACCTTAGACACAGACCTTCATTTTAGGTTTTTCTGTTCAGAAGGTTTCAACCTTTATTTTAGGCTATCTTCAAGTACTATTAAGGTTGAAACATTGTGAAAGGAAAAACTGAAAATAAATGTCTACTTCAAAGGTCATATTCAAAACATTTTAAGTGTTATGAAGACATTAATAATATCATCTATTCCTTTCTAATAAAGATAGTTAATGTTTTCGTCAAGTGCTGTCAAACTATTTCCAGACTTCCACAATCTGAATATTTCAGGTATTTACCATTTCCATTTTTTTCAGTACAACAGAAGTTATTGAGCAAATTGACGTTCCTAACCTAAATCAGCAGGTGTTCCCCACAGCCAAAACAAGGGTCAGAAACCCCTTGCTCCTACACAAAGACCAGCGAAGAAAACATTCCTCATGTAAAAACATCTAAAGCATTTGTAAAATATCAGACTTTCCAATGCTGCCTATTCCAGGTTTCATTCTTTGTCACATTAAGTCAAAAAGCATTAAGCTTACGTGTTGTTTTTCTTGCACATCGGTCATGCCCAGTCGGGAAGCAGTATCCCAACTGGGAGCCTCCATTTTCACAGTGTCAGGCGCACCCATGTCAGCACCTGTGTTGTATTGGTGCAACAGAGGTAGACCATGCATCAACGACAGAGCAGCAGCTGCTGCAGTACCATTATGGAACGAGTGCTGACTGTCGGGGTGGCCAGGCTAGGGGCAAAAGGCAATTTGTTACTGCCAATGTTCCCTTGTCAAACATACATTAGTAACACTGCCTAGTTGCACACTACGCGATGAAACAGTGAAATTCTAAGGAGAAGTTATTAGGCTCAACTCCCTCTTCATTTGCAGCAACAATTGCATTATAATCACTACAGATTACTTTACATCTCTATCAATCAAGAAATGTAGGCCGATCTGTTGTTTCATCACTACGTGTGATACTAGTAAGAATGAGATAAAAGTACTTCTATCAAGACATTTACAAAAAAAATTATTTATAAGGTGATATTTATTAGAAATAAATCCATGAAAGAAATTAATTCAAGAATTTATTCAAAACATAATACTACATCAGAATCTTCATTATCAAGTTTCATGCAAATTAAATACATGATTAAAATTGTATAATACTGATAGATACAAATCAGAACGCAAGAGCTAAGTTGCTTTCAAAATAAATAGAAAATTTGGATTATGTACATTTTAATCATTCATTTATATATTGAACTGATACACTCAAATCATAAATATCGATGATTATATTTAATAAATCTACTCCCACAGTATTAACTTGAACATAAAAAGAAATATAGTAATTTCCAGTTTTTCCATGTAAATTCACATAGTCACAGCAGTAGCAGGAAATGTAATAACATTAGTTTTAGAAAACATAAAATAACAAAAGCTATATAAAAAAAAAGTTATACATGTCTCACAAGCCTATGAAAGTGAAAAGTCCCTCAAGTTGCTACCATCGAGTTAGTTTCACTACAAGAATTCAACAAAAACTTTAGAAAACAACCCTTTACAATAATTCATCTATTATCTTCTTAAGAAATATAATAATGCGATGTATTTAATCTTTTAACATAAAAATTGTACAATTAACATCACCAATAGATAAACAGTAGTATTTAAAACATAGAGCAATAGCCACAGTAAGAAAAAAATATTACTTTCATCCACATTTACTGCATTACTGCAACTATGTGATGTAAATATATCATCAGATATCCCAAAATGTTCTTTGTACCTGGAACGGGGTATCCACCATGTGTGGCAGGTCATCAGATGGAGGGATACGTCCATAATGGGATGGGTTGGGCCTATAAATTTGATGCCTTTCTAATGCATGGCCCATATTGGCTCCAGCCCATGCAGACACCGCCATTTTGGGGTCTCCTCCCAACATCCATCCCATTGGGTCAGGGTCAGAGTTTGCCCCAACGGCTCCCACACTCGCATAGTTTTTCCAAGTCGCTCTCTCTGTACCAATGGGTCGGGGGATTTTGCGGTCCTCTATCTTATGGTGGCTGTGGTCACCGACTGGATTTTGATTGTTTCCTGCTGGGGAAGATGGAGACATGGCAGGAGAATTAACACCACCAACCATAGCACCATTCTCAAGGCCAGCCAACAAATCAGCTGGACTATTCGTGCCAGGATGACCCAGGCCAGTAGTTAAACCAGCCAGATGTGCTATTGTATTCATACTGCCTGAATATCCAACTTGTCCAACCACATCAGGTTGCGCATGTGGATGATGGGCGTTGGGATGATAAGGGTGCGGAGGGTACAGCGGCCAGCGCTGTCCGTTAGCAGTGAGGTTCGAAGCTGGGGCAGGCCCTGGGGTGGGAAGTTGTTGGTGATGTTGGTACGGTCCTAACGATGCTTTAGTAATGGGAAAGGAAATATTTGGCATCATTTGTGCCAATCCAGCCGCAGAAGAATTTTGCAGTGAAGACTGAGGTGGGGGAGGAGGTAAAACTGTTGATCTCTGATGAAAATTGGCAGAGGCAGGAAACATGGATTGCTGTGACTTGTTGGAGAGGTGCTGTAAGGAGAAGTCAGGTGCTCGAGGATTTAACCTAGACATACTGACTGTCGTGTTTGTATTGACAGGGGAGGAAGAAACTCCCAAACTAGGTTGGGGTTGCGAATACATAGGATGGTGGGCATGAGAGTGTTGATGGTGAAAAGAGGCCAACATTGGATGTTGAGCCTGTGCTTGCTGCTGCTGCTGCTGCTGCTGCTGTTGTTGCTGCTGCTGCTGCTGCTGCTGCACTTGCTGTTGCTGCACCTGCTGCTGCTGCTGTTGTTGCTGCTGCTGCGCTTGCTGTTGTTGTTGTTGTTGAGCCTGTACCTGCTGTTGCTGTTGCTGCGAGTGCTGTTGGTGTTGGTGCTGATGCTGGTGAGGGGGTTGTTGGGGAGGAGGTGCTTGCTGTTGGGGTTGAGGGGGTGGTAGCTGTTGTTGCTGCTGAGGGTTCTGTGATTGCTGTTGTTGCTGCTGATGATGATGGTGATGTTGCTGCTGCTGCTGATGTGAAGGTTGTTGGGGTTGGGTGGGAACGTGCTGGGGACCTTGTGAGGTGATTGATGGAGGATCTCCTGAAGCAACCATTTTCAGCAAAGCTGCTCCAGGGTTTTGCTGATCAGGCACATAACCTCCAGAAGAAGGTGTGTACAGGACATTATGGTCCAAGACAGTCTGAGTAGATGAGACAATAATACCGTGCTGCTGATGCCCAGCCACTGACCTCGGAGGCATTTCAGACCCAGGAAAAACAGGGCGACCCCCGAAGGGAGAAGGTGTGCCATCCAGGTGAGATGATGGAGGTTGTCCAACTACACCTACACTGGATACAGCCACTGGCAGACTATTGCTGAGGTTGGGCTGAGTGGTTTGTTGTTTGGAAGCAACTGTCATGATTGGACCAGAGGAATGAGGAACACAAGGCTCCGATGAATAACAAGAGGATGACTGATATGAAGCAGATGAAACAAGAGTCATAGAAGGGGGGGTTGTACTACTTGAGTTACTGGTCTTGGAAGATACAGGAGAGCAAACTGCATTCCCTCTATATCCAGGAGCCTTTGATGCATCAACCTGGAATACAATACATAAAAATAAGGTCCAAATAAGAATTAAGAAGTATGAGGAAATTCAGAAACTAAGTCGTTCTCGGCTTAATCATGTCATACAAGTATAATTCATACCTGGGGAGGTACATTATCGAGGAACTTTGATGATGACACCACAGAGCCTGAGCCAGTGTTTGATCCAGCAGCAGCAACACTGGCAAAGTTCATGCCTTTTTGGGTATTGTCATTTTCACGACCCCACATAGATTGTTGAGCCACCTGAACAACAAGAAAAAATGGATACTCACAAAAATAGAAGGGAGGAAAATACCTTCAAGATACATATCAGCCAGAGTACCACAAGCAATACTAATGTTGGCACTAAAATCTACATCTTGGCAAAAGAGTATCACTGAATAGAGAGTAATTATCACATAAAATGAACAGTGTAATGACAAATAAATCAGACAACCTTTTAACCACTAAAAACATTTTCACAACTTACAAAATAAGATATAAGTCAAGTTTCCCTCACTCATAACAACACAGATTCATATACTCACAAATTTACCGTGATTTTTTTTCCATCGCATTATATGATCAATAAAGGATATTCCCGGTTAAGATAGGCAAAATGTCCTAAGTCTTAGGTTTTCGAATAACCCGGTTTAAAGTGTTACATGCACCTAAAAACTTCTATTTCCATTATCAATATGTTCATTACCCCCTTACTCCCTCCTGCAAGGGACAAAAAAATTTTTTTTCTGATCCCCGGATCAAGTAAAAAATTTTAATTTTTGCATGATGGTAAGGAATTAAAACATACATTTGAGGAAATTTTTCAAAGTCATTCAATGTCATATATGACAGTTACAGCATTTAAAAGCATGCAATAAAAATAAATAAGTAAATAATTTCATATAGAAATTTAAAATGTACACCACATTTTATTTAGCCATTTGGTTAGACACATAAAACTCTATGTTCATGATTTTTTTTGCAGTGGTGCGTCATATTGAAAAAGTCTTTTTTTCCCCTCATTTTTTACGATTTTATTCCATTTTTTGTTTTCAATTTAGAGTGTCAAATGTTTGATTGAAGTAAATAAATTAGCTTTCAGCTCTGAACACGAGGCATATTTTCCTATTTTTATTGTCTCTGTAGCTTAATATTTACTCAAGTTATGACAATTTTAATCCGTTGAAAAATATGTTTAATTTTATGTACATATTGCTTCCGTGTATCCTACATGTGGAGAAGATATGTGACAACTTTCAGTCTGGTGAAAATGGCCACAAGCCGGGAATCGAACCTGGGACTCCTGCTTTGATCGCAGGGGTGTTAACACTACACGACCCGTTTGCCTTCCACAACTGTGCACCATTTTCACCCAGACCAAAACCCCGGAAGACCTGAGACACATCCCCATACAGGAGATAAGTGAACCAGACAGCACACAACGCTGTGGGCACTTTATTACCGGTTTCACATGAAATTACCAGGCACTTTATTACGTTTCCCGCCATGTCGCCATTTTCACCTGACCAAAAATTGTCACATATCTTCTCCATGTGCAGGGTAGATGGAAGAAATATATAACGAACCTTAACACATAGGTACATGAGAAACCGGTAATAAAGTGAACACAGCATTGTGTGCTGCCTGGTTCACCTGTATGGGGATGTGTCTCAGGTCTTCCGGGCTTTAGGTCTGGGTGGAATTGGGGTACTGCTGTGGAAGGCGAACGGGTGGTGTAGTGGGAAACACCCCTGCCGTCAAAGCAGGAGTCCCAGGTTCGATTCCCGGCACATCACCATTTTCACCTGACCGAAAGTTGTCGCATGTTTAAGTTTACATTCTCCATTGACGTCTTACCAAACATGTCAAGTAGAAATGAGAATATCGGCCATAAAGTCTGTTTTTCACAATTAATTATTTTTATGAAATTACATAAATAATAAATGAAGTGTGTGAATGTACTTTTGCAACTGTGCGAGAGCATCTATATATTTATATGCCCTACAAATAGTTAATTGTCAATTGTTTTCATTGTCGATGAGTGAATAAAAAATTACATCTTCGTTTTTTCTGGATTATAATCATCAAAGTAAGTGTCAAGAATTTTTTAGGCAATTCGCTAGCAGAGCATTATTGCAAAATTGGTTGAAAAATATGATACATAATAAAGGTGATTTATTAGTATTTCCTTTTTTTTTTTTAATCCAAGATTTGACTCATACAATAATGTTCATACATTGTTCAAGTTATTGAACGACATTAAAAAGTTATAATGATGAAAAAATATGGAATGAGAATTGATTGATATTTGATTTTTACTAATTTTTTTTACAGAATAAAGAAATAGCAGTTACTCATGGTGAATGTGTATTTTAAAAAATTAAAACTGATAATGCCAAGTGCATTAAGTGTTAATGTTTTGTTCGAAAACATATTCATGGTAAATATATGGTAATTAACACATGAGTTGATGCATTAAAGTTTTATGAAGACTGAGGTATTTACTGATTTTGGTGATTTGATATGTGAAAAATGTTTTTCCCGATTGCGGCTAATGAATAGCAGGTTGAAACAAATATTGGATGGAGGTCATAATCAATCAGCAGTAGAATGTGAAGAATCCTCATCTCTAAGTAGTCAATCAACAATTGAGGGGTCTGTTTATAGCCCAAAGATAATCAGTCGAAAAAATGAATCAGTTTTAATTTCACTTGATAGAGTGATTGCAACTCACTCGATGTGTGTCCTTTGTCGTTCGCGGGATGATATCCATGATGATCCATTTGAAGCTATAATTTAGATATTTGTGTTGCTTGAATCATATTACTAAAAAGAGTTTTTATGAAAACAAATTAAATAATATTCAAATTTTCTCCAATGAGTCATTCATAGAAGTTACAGAAATTAAAATGTTTTTGGAAAAACTGTCCGACAAAGTAGATTCTAGACTTTATGATAAAAAAACCAAATATTCAATATCAGACGAACAACTGATGGTTTTAACTGATCATACATTGAAACCATAAACTGTCTTAGCAGTATGATGTCAACCATGAGAGATTCAATTAACCGCAATGTTTTGCAAGCTTTGGTAATATTTTTGTTCAAGCTGAGATCTGGAAATTCCAAAGGTTTAATTGCTGCTATAATGGAAGTTGATGAAAAAGTTGTCGAGGATTCCATCAATTCAGTCATCAAGTGAGAAAACGTGTCTTACTGGAACATTTTGTGATGTATTCACATTCGCGAGAATTCTTCATAAGCCAGACAACAGACATAGCTAGAGCATTATATAACTTGCAGAATACATTAGATGTTATATGTGATGGTACTTATTTGAGGTGTGAAAAGAGCTCTAATAACACTTATCAACGAAAATCTTACAGTGTCCAAAAAAGACCAATTTATGGAAAGCATTCACAATTTGCACTACTGATGGTTATATTGTGGATGTTCTTAGACCATTTGAAGCCAGTAAAAGCAATGCAGAAATTTTGGAAAATTTATTAAAAGATCCAGTTGGTTTATCATCTATTTTAAAGCCAGGAGACGTGTTTATTTTAGATCAAGGATTTCATGACGTGAAACCATTCTTAGAAGAATAAAAGCTACAAAGTCCTTATGCCTGCCTTGAAAGGTAAACACAACCAGTTGATCACTGAAGAGGCTAATGAATCTTGCAATGTTACAAAAATACGATGGGTTATTGAATCTATTCATGAATACGATGGGTTGTTGAACTAGAGTAATGTTAGATGAAGATACACTTTCCTTAAGTTATTTACATGAAGAGCCTGATATTCTGAGACTTGAAGTCAAATCCAGACATATTAATAGCAAAAGCTACAAATGTTACATGCAATATGAAGTGAATGGAATTGGAATCAATGCAATTAAAGGCCACTGCTGTAATTGTGCCAATGGATGAAGAACAATTGGATTCAGCCATCAAACCAGCTGAATACTTGACAATGTTTGGGGGGGAAAAAGTAGGAAGTGTATCCTATTATAGATGAAGACAGAGATGAAAACTACAGGTCAAAAATACGAGAGTATTTTTATATTCAATTATATACATATTTCTTCTTCTTTTTACTCTTTTTCAAACAGAAAAATATCATTGAGGCACCTTATGAAATCAGCATAGTTATTTTTAAATGGAATGGAATAACTCCACCTGCAGTGCTTGGGGTGTGGATCGAGTAGCTTTCCAGTGCTGTTGCCTTTCCCAAGCCCAGATGAAGGAGGAGGGTTAGAGTGTTAGGTCAGTAACCTATGAAAAAACCTACTGCTATGTCTGAACAACTTGTCTCAGAACTGTAAAGCCAACAAATTAATTACTTAGGTTAAGAGAAAGTGGATTCAAAAAATAAGGTTAAATATAGAAAGGAAATGGAAGTAGATGGTTGATATGAATTCCCAAAGAGGCCACATAGGACACACAAACATACTGATGCTCACATAGTTACAAAACTACAATCACACACATTTATGTAATTTCATAATAATAATAAATTATGAAAAAGAGATTTTATGGCCGAAATTCTCATTTCTACTTGACATTTTTGATAACAAGTCAATGGAGAATGTAAAATTGTCATAACCTGAGTAAATATTAAGCTACGGAGACAATAAAAATAGGAAAATACACCTCGTTTTCAGAGCTGAAAGCTAATTTATTAACTTCAATTGCAACATCTGGCACTCTAAATGGAAAACAAAGAAAAAAAATCATGAACGTAGGGTTTTATACATCAAACCAAATGCAAAACAAAATTTGCTGCACATTTTAAATACCTATATGAAAGTTCTTTTTTGTTTTATTGCATGTTNAAAAAAAAAAAAAAAAAAAAAAAAAAAAAAAAAAAAAATCCTCAAATGTATGTTTTAATTCCCTAGTCACGCAAAAATTAATTTTTTTAATTTGATCCAGGGGTCAGGAAAAAAAATACAAAAAACACGTTTTTGCCCCTTGCATGAGGGAGTGGGGGATAACAAATATATTGACCGTGGAAATAGAATTTTAGATGAATGTAAAACTTTAAACCGGGTTATTTGATAATCTAAGACAGGACATTTTGCTTATCTTAACGGGGATACCCTTTGTTTCAGTTAAGCACCAGAGTAATTTAAGAAGAATTTGATTCTACTCATTCAAATTATTTTTTTCTCCAGTGTTGAAAGTTTAGTCAAGTGATTCACCAAATTTAATACACTACAAAATACAACCTATCTTGGTAAATTCGTAAAATATTGAATTTCATAACAAAAGATGAAATAAACTCATATTTAACTTCATTGTATTTACTGATTAATTTATTTTCAAACACTTGAGAAACATTAAAATCACAGATACACTTCTACCACACATTCTAGAAAAATAAATGTGAAATAAATAAAATATGTAGTTAATATTTCAATTCATACCTTGGTGAAATTGTCATCAAACAAAGAATACACCATTGGAGTACTTGCAGGTGTTGGAGCAACCACAATACTTTGAGACTCCTGTTGTGCCTGAGCAAGCGGAGTGCTGCTCCGACCCTGACTAGGTGCACAAACAGCAGTGGAAGAACCTGCGGAAGGTGTTACTGGCACACTAGAACTTTGTAATCCTGATGCCCCAGACGATGGGGCAGCCACAGCTGATGAGAAAGGAGCTTTGCTGGGCGTCATTTGATATTGACCAGGGATACTTGGTGGCGCTGAGGAAGCAGGAAGAGGACGATGGTGTTTAGGGGACGGCACAGTGGATGACGACACTGGCTGCTGGGCAGAAGCGATCTGTGACGACAACGATACTGCGACAGAGGGCTGTGAGCCCAGGGAGGTGTGGGACCCTCGTGGTTTGCCAGGTGCACACAAAGGAGTAGGTGCACCCGGAGGATGCTGCATGCTAGCAGTTGTCTCCGTTAACTTTGCAGCGAATGTCTGGGTAGTAGTACTGCTAACTATCTTCGTGGCTCTTCCTGAGGTCATGATGGCATTGGTGTAAGACATGGTAGTTTTAGTGTTGGAAGCTGCAGCCAGTTGAGCAGCTGCAGCAGCCGCTCTTTTCTCAGCTAGAAATAAATAAATTATAACGTCATAATAGTTCTTGTTTAGGTAACATCATTAAGGGAGTCAATATTGTTCTGAGTAAACACCAAGGATCCACAATAAATCTACATATAGGGTTGGTTTCTGTAGTTTCTTTCAAATTAACTGTAATAGAGGTGGAAAACAAAAATTATTTTTCCTTCTAAAATTAGAAATTAAGAGAATTATAATCTTAAGTCAAATTGAATTATGCTTTAAGATACCAAATTAAGCAGACATTCCTTAAGTAATGCCTGGGTCCCACATAGTTTACGGTTGTGGAATATTTAAGTTCAAGGATAATAATGGGTCTGAATCAGGTTCCATCTTTAAGTACACACTTAGGGTCTTCTTTAGGTAATTATTTAAAGTATTAAAATACAATTTAGAAAATTTAGAATATGAAAACAACAGTGAAGAATAAAATAACCCTAAATAAATTAACTGTACATCAACACAAGAGAATTTATGGGGAAAAAGTAGTGCATAAAGTTGGTTTGCTGTAACGTAACGGGGTTCATTTCAACCTTTGGTATGATTTTCAGACATAGTCAATTTTACATTAAAGGTCTACCATGCCATTCTTCAAAAAATTCATAGAGTAATAACCCTTCAACAGTCAAAACACAGCTAACAGGACAGTGCTGCCATTAACTAGTTGAAGCACAACAGCAACATATCCTGAGTTTCCCCTGTAGGTAATTGAAGCAAGATGTGCCATTTAACCAACTAAATTTACGGTAAGATGCTCATAAATTTCAGAGTTTTGCTGTAGTTTTAGCTTGCAAGTCATATATTCCGCACCAAATTCTCTTTCCCTCTTAATTCTCAAATCTTGAAATTTAACGAAACAGGAACAGAGCCTGCTTTAATAAAAATAAAGTCACAGGATTTAAACAATATTAAATCTCAGGTGCAAGGGTTTCCCTCATACATGCAATATTCATCATAACTTTGCCTTCACACCAAATATAAAAAAAACAAATAGTTTCTTTGGACACAATTTATGCAAACATTTTCAAATAATTTTCAGTTCAATTAACTTAATAGGTGTTTAATTAAAAAATAATTAATACCTGCAGCAACAAGTCGAGGGGCAGTTCCTCTTGTCACAGGAGGAGGGAATGGGCCACTGAGTTTTCCTGCACTAGCAGTTCTTAAAGAAGCAAGAAGAGGAACTGGAGCACCCATCACTGGAAAAAAATTCCATTATAAAGCTAAAATTAAATATATCTAAAGAAATAACAGAAAACAAAATGTTTTTGATTGAGAAAAATTACAGTACACTATTCAGAAAATTATTTCGTACTTTGTACTTTAGAATTAGTTAAATACAAAGTATAATCGCAACTTGACATTTCCCATGCAGCAATAAGTCAATACTTAAGTATTTCATGTACAATAGGAATTATGCCTTTCCTCGATTTTACTGAGGTACAATTTGAAGTATGTTACTTTTAACAGTTATTAGCACAGACTATGTAATTTTGAGTGATTCAATAGAGTAATTTAGTAACAATCATTGAGAAAACAGGATTAAACAATGCTTTTACACCACTGTTCAAGTTTTTTTATTATAAACTTGTTTGTCTGGGATAAATCATATCTAGGTAGACAGAGCTACAAACACTTTGGCCACCCAGCTGTGGCCTTCTTCAGGGTGTTGTCAGAGCCATACAAACTTAAATTGCTGTCAGACTCTAAAGCAAAATGTTGAAATTATTTTTTGAATAAAATAGTCAAAATAAAACAAAGTAAAAAAAATTTCCCTGTCCAAGATCAACTTCCAGACTCGGTACTTGAGAAGCCAGAGCTCTAACACCACAACACCTGGGTACGCTGGGCAGCAGGAATCAAGAACCTCCAAAAAATTGGAACACTTGTTTTTGTAACTAGGTGAATAGTGCAAACTACTAAATTAATATAGTGACACTTAAACACTACACTATCAAAATACAAAAGCTAGTGCCAAACTGATCCCAAATACCCCACTGGAGTTGTAAACAAATATTCAAAATTTCAATTCAATCCCAAATCACACTAGTATAATGTCAATAGTTCAAATAAAATTACCTTGAGAAACTGTTTTTGGCAACAAGGCTGGTGCTCCAGGACCCATCAGAGCAGTGCTCACTGTTCCTGAAGCGTTTCCTGTTTTGGTTGAGGACGACTTTGATTTTGAAGCCTGAAAAAACACCAACTTAAAAGATTATATAAATATTATTCAAAAAGAAATTTGTATTGTAATCAATAAGTTGAGTGACAGAGTAATGTAACACAGCTCAACTTACCGAGCTTGAGGACTTATCCCAAGATGAAGAGGAGACCACAGATAGCTTGGTAGTTTTAGGCAACATTTGTAAAATGTCAACCTCAGGATCTTTAATAAGAGTAGCTATTAAGTTGTGGGCTTGGCGTGTTGCCTCGGCAGATCCCCTACGATCAAAGAAGCAATTATAGACATTCAAAGAATCCATATAGAGCTTTAAATAACCTTAACACAGAATACATACATGAAGATGGGCATATCAAAGAGCAATGCATTTTGGCACATTGAAGTAAGTAGAGTTGTGGATGGATAGGATGCTCCAACAGGATGGAAGGGATAACTTTTGGAATAAGGCGGCACACAAGGGTTTTTGGAGAACTAGATTACTGAAAAATTATTCAACACTTTATGATTAATTTATTACTCAGAAAAAGTTAAAGCATAGTGATGATGACATAATAAAGGAATGTACTGTCAACAGTAAATATGTTAAATAACTGTGTTACCATAAATACAATTTCTTATATATTCTGTATACAACCCAACATCTCTCCTTCCCAAACCTCCTCTCCCAAGTTCAACAGTTAGGTGGAAGAGCCTGCAGGCCTCGTGGCCAGAACCTCCTTTTGCCAAAAAAAATAAAAAGGCATTAAAAATATATACATGTATTATAACAAGTACCTAATCTTCGTTCTTGTAAGGATAGCGCGTCATGACTCTGCCTTGGGGAGCAGAAATTTAAATCCGGATAAATCTTCAGGTCCTTTGATCAGAATTGATGGGATGAGAGTAAATTGGTTTATTAACCTTCACTCAGTCATACACAATTTGTAAGCCTTTGGCACTGAATTATTCATTCATCACTGACCTCTTGAGGTATTTAGCCAAAAAATACAGGTAAATGAAGAGAGGTAATTATACTGTTTTTCTTTCATTGCAAAGGAAAATCAAATTTGTATTTACGTTTCAAAACCATACCCTAATAACTTCCAGAAAAACATCTTGGATAGTACTCAACACATTTTTGACAAATGTTAAATGTTATGGTATGGATTAGTTGACAAGTAGACATATAATACAATGCAAAGATGTAAACAAGAGAAATCAAAATAAAGTACTTCATAAATGTATGTACTCCAGGATTAATTATCAGGATTCAGATCGAAATGCACTAAACAAAAGTCCTAAATAGGCACTTAAAATATGTGCTAAAACGTCCACAATATGCTCCCAAAATCAAAATAATTACTAAAATATCTCCCAAATCACTAAAAATGTGTCAACTGGGTTAGTTGAATAATATCACTACGCTTATTCATAGAGAATAAATTATATTCAAATAATAAACAAATAAATTCCTATTTATTATGGTAATTTAAAACCTAAAAGCTATGAGTTCAAACAAAAATCCTTAAAAATATGCGTTTATACAAACAAAAATCTTAAAAAGTGTGCATTTATGTGATCTATTAAATTCAATTCAATTGGTCCTGTGAGGTAAAAAAAATGCTAGAAATAGATTCCTCTAAGTCACAGAAAGTTAGGAAAAGTTAGGAAAGCATGCAAAATTCAAGCTGTTATTATATATTCTAATACATTTGACATCCATTATATAATAAAATTAAGTAAATAATGAAAGGCTTACTACTTTTTATGGACAAATAATATATAAGCACTCACCATAAAAAATATCACAAAATATATATTATCCGTCCATAAAATGTCGTAAGTCTTCCATTATTTATTTAATTCTCTCATTGTATACTATATTTATGAAAACTCAAAACTTTCAGAACAATTGTTTACATAGAACTCCTACAAATTTTTCATGTTACACTTTAAGAAACAGTCTTTGTTAAGTGACTTACTTGATAGTAATAATTCGCTCTCCTTGTCCCTTACTCTGCTTCTCAACTTCGATGTGCGCTCCAGTTGCTCCACGAATCGCGTTGATGTTGCTTCCTCCTCGGCCAATCACACGGCTAATCGCATTAAGTGGTACGGACACCTTCTTGGACCTGAATGGAGAATTTAAATACCTAAGGGAATCATTAGTTTATTCAGAACAATTTTCTAGAGTATAATATACTAAAAAAATTACAAATTATGATTGAACAGTGACATACAGTGAAACCATTTTTAAAGAGACAAGAGAGAATGGGAATTTGTCTCTTGAAAGTGGGAACTCTAATAAGTGAGAAATGGATTTTTAACTAGTCAAACTAAATTTAACATATTTATATTGGATTAGGATGGTTGCAAAACATCCCAGTACTTATTTCAATTATATTAAAACATACTAGAGCAAAATTGGGCAGATTTGCAGAGATTCCATAAGACTATTTGTCTATTGTGTTCAATGCACAGATCTTAGGCTGGATTTTGGATTAATTGTATCTTCCTTTCACATCATCTAGCCTAAATATCAAATTAGAGGATATGATTTTTTTATATTTTTTTTTGCGGGGGATTATCCTGGGGAACGAAGGAACATTTGATCGCGGAAGTCACGTGATTTACGGCGTACCGAATCCCGTCCCGGCATACACGTACAGCCCATCTCTTCAGTGAACGTACTTTCATAGGGCGTACTCGTAGCGATCTACTCAATTCGCGAGTGGTTCCGTGAACCGATGCTGACGCAACGCAGATGACAATGTAGTCATGCGGAGCATTCATTCAAATATTATTAGAATTTTCTTTTGCATAAGGGTTGGAGTATAATATGAGGAAATATGTGTTGACCACTTAAATCCGAGAAATAAATGCACTGTTTCTATACGTTTGTGCTCCGGATCTGAGATATTGTATACTACAAGCAGGTCTCTCATAACCGGTTAGTTAGGCATTACCATCCATTGAACATAAATTAACCTCTATAAATGTTAATTGTTTTATTAACCTCTATAAATGACCTTTATTTATAATTCAATGTAATTACTCTATTACACTATTTACACGAGAGTGAAATCAAAACAAAGAAAAAGCTGAAGTCACAATTGTTTTTAACTTATTCAAGAGAGACAGAGAGAAATACACTTTAGTAAACAGTAAAAGAGCATGAGGCGTGGTTTTTACATGTTTACATAACATGTAAAAACTGCTGTATACCAACATTTCTCAACAAAATTTCAAGTTCCCATCTTTAATAGTTTCTGTGTTGATGGGTGAATCAGGTGAAAAAATAGAATTTGAGTTTGTGGAAATCATTAATCAATAATTTGTTGTGGCTTTCACTGTAAGCCCTGATGTATTTTATAATGTTTAAATTATTTCCAAGAAGTACCAATACAGGAACTAATGATGGGTAGAGTCCAAAATTTTTTGATTTAGATTTAAATCCCTTTTTCTGCATTGATGCTCAACAGCAAATTTGATTCCTATGCCTCAAAACTAGTTTCTATATTCCATAATTTTATAGTTAGTTTCTCACCACAACTCTGTTTTACTCTTTCTGTAAAAGTTTGCTTTCTGCAAACTGTCACACCAAATTCATTGTTTGTACATGCATATATGAATTTGAAAACCTGGTAATACAAAGTAAATAAATATAATAAAATTGCATCACAAACACCTTTTACTGAAAATAAGTCTGTGCACAGGCCCAGTACAAAAATAAAACTAATGTTTGTAATAAGTATAAACTAATAATAATAACAACCATACTACTATAAAAATTTAAAAAAACTGAACTATAGTTAAAAATTGAATACTGTCTGTTTTATTTTGGTTTCCTGATATCCAGGTTTTTAGTTTGCTTTTGGCAGATTTATTAAATTTGTCAATCTTTTCCAGATCATTAGGAAGTAAAATGAAGACCATAGTAGCTGCCCAACTAGTATTATCTTTACCAACTTCTAGCTCACCTTTTTTTAACCATCAAATTATTCCTAGTTCTATATTTATTAAAGTTATCAAGTTTTAAATTATCGTAGTAATGAATTAATTTATTATCTAAAATAACTTTTTACATAATAGTGATTTTTAACAGTCAAAATGTGCTCCAACTTCTAAATTCTTGCATCCTGATCAGATTTAACTTCAAAAATAATTTTTATTATATTATCATGTATTTGCAGAAAAAATTGATTTGATTATTATAGGCTGAACCACACAGATTTCATAGGTTACAGATTCAAACAGAACTTAGTATACTGATAAAATACTAATGAAAACTAAAGTGAGATTTGCAAGTGTAACCATTCCTACAAATATGAGAAGTATTTTAAATCCACCTCTTCATACATTAAACCTCTCAGCTTCTCTTTTCAAATCCTACATTTTTCTCTGATTTATAAGCTATCAAGTAACTTTCCGAGTCAATAGGTCACACTTTGAATAGATTTCGAGTTCCACAAAATGAAGTACAAATTCTGAGTACGTGATGACATCAGGATTCCAACTTTGTATTTCATCTTTGACAATTGCTATAAATTGTAACTTTGGAATATCGCACGTGTTCTTGATGTACCCCCACAAAAATTTGAAAATATGAAACAAACTAGCTACTGTAAGGAAATATAAGAACGTGAATCCAACAAAACAAGTTTAACATTTATTATATTTTATATGCAGCTGAACACACGACAAGGTATAGTCATGATTGATTTTATACATTTCTATGCGAGTGTAAATCACAATATCTCTAGTTAGTTGTCTAGTTGTGTCAGGTTATCACAGTTTCTAAGCAATGCAGCTTTTCTCACTTTCTTGGGCATCAAACTCATGACTGGCGGGTACATAAGCAATGTTGCTTGTGTCACAATTTGGGGCAGAATGAATGAAGTCAGAATCAACAACTTTTAGTTGCCAGGTAATTTATGACAACAACCTGTCTCTCCTGTATGAAGGATATTTAGGAGGTTGGCCTTGACTTATTTAAATGTTTTATGATGTAGCAACGTCTGCTACAAATGGTGAATGCATAAGTTTCCCTTCCCCTTCTCCCTGGATACCAATATACTAGCCATATCCACAATATTTGATGATCTTATCCTATTTCTCTGAACTAATTACAAATTTCATTTACAAAAAAAAAAATAATAATAATAATAATAAACAAACAAACATTCAGAATAATAATAATAACAATAATCTGAAATACTACTCCCAGTATAAAAATGACCTAAAGCTCTGTGAGATTGTGAACTGTGGGGTCAATGGGCTGTAGACATGTAGTAGCTTCGCCCCCATCCCCTTTTTGCTGCCCCTGAACTCGTGGAACTGCTCATGTCATTGCATTACACAAAATTTGTCTGCAGAATAAAAATGAGGCAAAGAAACACTCACCGATCCGTTGACAGCAACTCACACTTGCTCTCGCCTTCCCTCCTTCCCACTTCTCGCCTAGAATAGAAACAGACAATTAACACAAGGTAACTCTGGAGGGGGAGAAATACAATACGATACAATACAATGAGAACTTACCCTTTTCGAACAACTTCCTTCCAGCCTTCTTCACGTTTTCCTCCTTGTTTTGGGCTTGTAGAATTCATTGAACTCTTGCCTCCTGATGTATTGGAACTTGCCTCTGCTTCACAGAAATGATTCCTGAAAGGCAATCATACTTGAATTTTTTTCAAGTTAGGATGAAATAAATTTTAAATGCAAATTACACATAAATGAATACTATACTTTTAATATAAAATTGAAATTTCAGATTTTTCTTACATGTATGACATCTTCTTTCCCTTAGATGCAGGAACATAAGATTCATTTCCAGTCGCTTCAAAATCTTCACGCTCAGCTGGATGTGGCCTAGAAGCTTCGAAGACAAGATGTCCCTTGGGTTTTCTCTCAGAGACCTGAGAACTTCTAGAGGAAATTTTGCTTGTTGACTCATGCGTGCTAGCACTTGCAACGGGAGCATGCATTTCAACATCCCGGTTTCGCCTATCCTTCACCTCACTGAGAACACTTTCCCTCGATTTTGTGGTGCTAGGAGCTGTTCGGCTAGAAGTATCAGGAAATGCTGTTGAGGCGAGAGGAGGTGTGCTTTCCTTGTCACTACCTTTACTACTACTAGGAGTGGGTGCAGCGGTAGCTTTCTTCTTCTTCTTGTCTTTTCGCTTTTCCTTGGATTTAACGTCACTGCTACTGCAGCTACCCTGACTGTTAGCATCGATTCCACTGTCCCCTTCTTCCTTGTCCATCACTTCACCACCCCTGACAGGTGAATCAGTACCAGGAGATGTATTACAACATCGAGCTTCAGCTGCTTCTAAAATTAAATTTATTTTTTTAAATTGAGGCTTACAGAAATGTAAAAATTACACTTTCTAACTAAATGAAGATAGAACATTTTAAATTGAACTTATTTCTAGTAGGGCAATAAGTTATAAGATAAAACTTTATGAAAATATTTTTTGAATCGTAAGAAAAAAATTACTTAAATTGATGCGGCTAACTGGCAGAAAGGAAATATAAGGATCTCATTTAAGGCGCTCATACCTGGTTCAGGTTCCTCTGGCCTTTCCACAGGTTCCTCCTCTAATTTCTTATTGGCTTGTTCATTTTCTTGACATATTATTTCATTTTTCTTATTCTCTTCATGGAGTTTTCGCTTCTCTTCCTTCTTCTCCAATTTCTTCTTCTTCTTCCGCTCCCGCCTCCTGGCTGCAGCAGCCTTCTTGGATTCCTCTCTCGTTTTCTCCATATCGAGTTCCTCCAGCAAAATGCTAGCATTTTTATTGGCCTTTGCTGCTTGCATGTCTTTGGCAGCTCTAATGATTTTAACACAATCCTGACATTTTTCCAGAAGCTCCTGAAGAAAATATCCAATATACATTAATAACATACATTTACAACACTCCAAATTAAAAATAGAAAACTACAGAATAACTTATACCTTATCACTAACTGTAGATATATATCTCGTCATTTCTTGATCACTAGGGAACTGAGTAACATGATTGACCATCCACTTGACTACTTTCATATGACCTTTCCTAAATGCTGCCATAAGGCATGAAACCTGTAAATAAATTTTTTTAAATACATAAATAAAAAGATGAAATCAATAACGTACGACAAGTAAAAGATATTTTATTACATTACAATTACTTACTTTTCTATTGTCTTGGGAATCAATATCTGCCCCTGCGTTGTACAACAATTCCACAACATTTAAGTGTCCTCCGTTCGCTGCTAACCATAGAGGGGAATTACCTTTCTTGTTTTTAACTTCCACTTGCGCACCCCTGAAATATAAAATTTTAAAAGATATTAGTATTTATTTTAAAAAGTGCCACTCGCATTACTACAGTTAGAGAGAATCCTACCTGGAAAGTAACAACTCAACAAAGCGGCAATGACCCTTGTCAGCAGCTATAGTCAGAGCTGTATCCCTAGAGGATGGCACGGGAGGAGCATTCACGTCAGCACCTTTGTCCAAGAGGACTCGACCAACTTCCACATATCCGCCACTAGCAGCTTCCATCAAAGGTGTCAATCCCGTCTTGGCTCTGTGTTCCACATTGGCTTTACGGTCTAACAATAAACTGACTACTTCATGCCTCCCTTGGAAACACGCCAAAGTTAAAGCTGTATTGCGATTTGTCTCAATCTGTGCATTAATATCACTGCCCATATCCAACAGCAACTTCACAGCAGCTATAAAAAAATGTTTGCAGTAATAAAACCATTGAAATATGTAACATTGTCGATAATTTCGACACACTTCCATACTTACCAGTATGACCATTCATAGCAGCCAGCATGAGAGGCGAGATACCAAGCTTGCTCCCCGTGCGAGAATTGATCTCGGCTCCATGGGCCAAAAGTAATTTTATAATATTAACATAACCTCCAGATGCTGCTAGACTTAATGGAGTGTAATCAGATACATTGCGGTGTTCCTTGTTTGCACCACGGGTGAGAAGCAACTCTACCACCTAAAAAAAATTTTTTTTAATACGTGAGTTCGAGTTTAAATATGGCACGTTGAACTAATTATGATTGGATGCTTTTTCAAGTACCTCGTATCGACCTCCTGAACAGGCAAGAGATAAAGGAGTGTCTTTTGTTCTCTCAGATTGTGCTTCGATATCAGCACCATGATTCAAAAGGATTTCTACCACTTTCTCGTGTCCAGCAGTGGCGGCCAGGATAAGAGGAGTAAACCCTTTCTTATCTCTATGTTCTACAAAGAAAACATTTCATATTCGATACATGCTCATAAAGGAGATAAAACGATATATCTAAGGATGTAAGTAAAATAATAATTAAATATTTGATCAAATAAATTTTATCTTACCAATATCAGCCCCTCGGGACAGTAACAACTCGACGAGTTCTTCGTGGCCACCGGCACAAGCAAGGGTGAGAGCAGTGTCGTGGTTACTGTCTGTTTCAGAGTCTACATCCATGCAAGAGAACGGTGTCTGCTGGGGACACTGTGTTCCTGCATAAGTCGGAGTTGCATACTGACCAACAGCTGCGTAAAGATCATTCACAAACTTAGTGCGAAATGAAAAAACATTGATTTCCACATTTTTATACTTACATTTACTTTATACCTGACTCAAATACAAATGGTCTCCTCACAGAAATGACAAAATAAATATACTTAACTACAATTAGATCAAATAAATTTCCTATTCTCCGAGACTAATTACTGATAACACCTCATCAAAAACTGGCATTATGAAGATTCCAAGAGTAGTTTCGGAAACTTGCTCCCATAATAAATTATGGAGATTTACTAAATTTTTAAAGAAGACTATTAAAGATTTACTACAAATTTCATCATTATAAACGACTAATATAAAACCCAATGAAAACATCTCCTTATAAGCAAATTACACGCTCAGTGAACATTTACCAAAATTATTATTTAGTAGAACCATTTGGACAAAACAAAATGCTTGAAACTGTTAAAGTTGTTTATAATGAAATTATGTAAGCAAGTCTTGTTATAAGATTAGTAAAGATTCTTGGAACACACACACATGCTCCATATTATTCAGGATCCTATCTATAATACATATAACAACGACAATGAATCCTCTCGAACAACAACACAAACCTGCATTAGGGTCTATCTGGTAGTTCTGCTGCGAGATATTTGGAGCAGTCAGAGCAGGAGCTTGGCGAGGAGGCAGCTGGTAGCGGGGCTTCTTGCCCTTCCCTCCCCCTGTCCCTGACCCAGCAGGAGGAGTGCTCGTCGCCGAAACCGAGCCTTTCTTGTCTGCAGTGGTTTGCGTAGCCACTTGCACGTGTGCTGTACAAGACGGCTGCACATACTGCGTGGAGCTACTGGTTGTAGCAGCACTGCTGTGCTGCACCACTGCATCTGATGGAGGTAATGGTTGACCAGGGAATGCTGTAAGGCGTTGGATCTTTGTTTACCACAAGCAGCCCGTTCCAACACCTCTCACAGATGCATTCACTACTTTCACTAATTTACCTCTAACTCACAGCCAACAGTCAAGTGGGACTAGCTAATTACACACAACACTGCCATGCAGATCAGGTAATCTATCAAAACTTCTACACTGAAATACCAATAAAATAACTTCTTGTCATCACTGGGAGAGAAGTGATCAAAAGTTAAATGTTTCAGTGTGTCCTCACATATCAAGCAACATACACTCGCAGAAAGAAGGATTGTTTACCAGTATTTTTTTAAAATGAAAAGTAATGTCACAGGAGTTGCAAGTCAAGTTTATTCCACAAGTCTACTGATAATATTGAGTCTTTGATATTTATCTTAAGAAGAAACAAAATTAAAACCCATGGTTGAAGATATGGAAAATAGTAAAAAATGAATGATACACAATTTAAAAAGAGGATAAATGATTTAAATACAATAAATTTGAGTGCTATAGAAAACAATACTAAAAGAGAATCAAGTTGTTTGATCATGTCAAGAGAAATAACTTTAAAGGAAAAATCACTCTCTTAGTAATTATTACGAATGCAAACAGATGAGACAAACTAAGATGAGATCAAATGACAAACCCTAAAAAAAACAACAACAAAGAACTATGGGAATTTCAGTGTCTTACAACATGTACTTTGGAAACCAATTATAACTGACTGATCCTACTAGCCACAAATTCTACATAGAACATACACAAGACAAATTAATAAATAAATAAACATGCATAATACAATATGAGTAACACTAATTGAAAAATAATTTAGAATTTTAATTAAAGTACTGCTACCAACACTTCAAAAAAATTATCTAATACAATGAAATTTTTCTCCAACCAATTTTCTTGCATGATCTACAAATTTTTTATTTAAAAAAGGTGAATCTAGTTTGCAAGTTTAGTGATTAAACACATGCATTCAGATACTTAATAAGACAAACTGGCTTAATCGCTATTAGCAGATCTGATTTAACACTTATGATGATATTCAATGTATACAATTCTACTGATGATAATTATAAAATTTAATTTCTTAATAGATTTGAACTCCTACCAGACAATGGGAAATATTTTCTTAACTTGAGTGGAAAATTGTACATTTGAATGCAACAGATCTCTAAATCCTTTGTCTGTCGTTGAATCACAGAGAGGAGAAACAAAAGTAGAAATCTGCCAGACAAC
Source organism: Laupala kohalensis (assembly GCA_002313205.1). NCBI lineage: Eukaryota > Metazoa > Arthropoda > Insecta > Orthoptera > Trigonidiidae > Laupala > Laupala kohalensis. The sequence continues at coordinate 556,227 of NNCF01128142.1, read as the reverse complement.
TAAAATTAAAATTTTAAGAAAAGAAGCAAGACATGAAAACATAACAAACAAAACACTCCACTCCATGTCGAATTAAACTATTTATCTTCAAGGAAAAAATTTATTTTGATTAACCAGTGCTGTTTAGTAATAGTTATCTCCGCAATAAATTTGTAATTTAAGCCAATTATTAAAAGAAATCTGGAAAGTAGTAACCTTGTTACCTTAATGAGCATAAGACAAAAACCAACCACATACCATGCACCATTAACACAATCAAGGAATTCCTTTTCTTACCTATCTGGGGAGACTGCAACAGAAGTTGGGATTGGAATGTGGTTCCTGCTACTGTCTGAAGTCCACTGAGCCGTGGATTCAAAATGGGAGTGGTTGGAAGGGGACTAGCAACTGCAGCACTAGCATTGCTACCAGTGATTTGGATTCCACCAGCCATATCAATGCCTCCATTAGACTGGATCTGTACACCACCAGTACCAACTGCAAGACCAGTGGTCAGCTGATATTGCTGGTATTGCAGGTGCAAACCTGAACCATGCTGAACCTAAACACATGCCACAAAACATTACTTTAATCCTCCTTGTAACACTACATTATTTTGGGGAAATTACTTAGGCCTTTCCTGAGAAGAATAAACTTGATGATAATATGACAAATAATAAGGCATTTCAACATCTTGCTGTGAATAAAACCTGACAAATATCTTATGGTTTGCAATTAGATCAGATAAAACCAACGGAGAGAACAGGAGAAAATGGAAATATCTATCAAGCAAAACAATTATCAGTCCTTAGTTCTTTGATTCCCAGTGGTCTCAGGAAAGAATAATCCAGAAATGATCAGTCTATAAATTTGGATAATGAATTAATAACTGTATCAAACATACATACTTTACCTTAAAAGGTAGATTTTACACTCTCTTTCACCCACTTTTTATAATGTAATATGAAGAAACACATACACTAACAGCATTTTCAAAGTGTGGCATACATGGGGGACATTGTTACAGTAAAAAACATTACTTTACAATGCCATCAATGAAGTAAATCTATAAGACAATGCCATAAAGTTTCCAACTGAGAATCCACCAATTACACACAGTAATCAACATTGACATAATTAAAGAACATTACCATTTCCAATTGGTAATTTGTACTAATTGGAAAAAGCTGACAAATATACAAAGACTAGAATTTCAAAATAAAAACTTTCTCCCATAGGTCAATGCAATCCATCCATGAATGCAATTATTTAGGAGAAGAAAAACAGTTTAAAGGCTACACATAATAAACAAGTTTGGAATATATTTTCTTATTTGAGAACCTAATATAGTTAAAGAGTATGCTAAGCATAACTTTGCTGCTAGTTTTATTCGTTAGGTTAGAAAAAAAATTATATGGTAATAACAGGCTTTGCACCAATTCTTATGGGATTACCTTATTTTGAAAAATCATTGGATGTAAATTATTTTCCACCATTAAATTTTTAAGTAATTATTACAATTATGTAAAATTACCAACATACTATCCCAATGATGGCTTATTTAGTTTATATTCATTTTGAAAATATTGACAGAATTGTCACTCATTTTAGTGAGACTGAAACTGTTACATTGCCATGAACATACCACATTTTGTATCTACTGATAGTTGGAGGAAAAAAGAGAAACTGGAAAGACCATTTTTTTAGCTGGGTATAGAAAGAATTATTAGGCTATTGAAATGATTATTTTACAAGTACAGAAATTCAGTTATTTAAGAAATATTACAATAACACTAACATAATAATCCAATATTGACCCAGTAGTGCAGTGAATGTCTTCCAAAAAATATCTTAACATATTAAAAAGAAAGGTCCAAAATCTATTTCCCTCAATTCACAATTCCTCTCTGTTCACACTTATATTCATGGAAGTTCATCAAAACATTACTTTCAAGATAAAGTCATTTAGATACGAAGCAAACAACAAAAGCTGACACTAACAATGCAAGAACATCACTGCCAGTACATGAATTAAGCAGGCAATTTAGTTTCTTCAAAAGCATAATTGTGAAACGTCGGAAAAGTAACTCCAAAACCCTAATAAATATTTTTAAATCAGTTCTCTGAAATTACAACTAAAAACAAATGGAACAAGTCAAAAGTCAAGATACTTTACCTGAAGGGCAGGTAGTTGAGTACCAGAAGATGGTACAGCAAAATACTCCACTCGAGCCACATCCCCCTGTCCAGAGCCCACTTGTACAGGGGCTTGGGAAGCAGTCATCACAGAAATAGCTTCTTCCAACACAGCTTGGCTGCCACTGAACTGCTGCGACTGCAGTTGCAATTTCAGCTCTTCTCGCTCCGCAGCTGCAGCTGTGCAAAAATAAATTCCAAACAATTCAGTTTTTTACAACACAGGCTCAAATTAAATAATCAAACAGTGTTATTGCTACAACTAAAGGTCTAAAATGCAGCAACTCAATTTTCATTGGAACCTATTCACAATCCTTAATTTTCTGGGACCACACTTTTATTTCATAATATTCTAGAACCAAAATCAGTAACTAATAAAAATTTGGGTTCTCCTATTTTCTTACTATCTACATCAAATACTAGTCATACATTTTATTAAAATTGAATCAGAATATTAATAACAAACAAAGCAAATGTTTGATTATGGATAAAAGAAGAAGAAAAAATTAAATAAACAAATCATAGCCCTGAGCAATATTGAATGTATTTTTTCTTGCCATATCATTCACGCTATGTTAAATATATAAATTTAACCGAGTTTATTAGTAACTTCCTTTAATAATTATAAATACACAACAATGGTATTTAAGCAATAAATTTGGCAATTTAATGTCAAAACTGTGACCCAAAGATACTGAATTTTTATCAGTCTTTGTCAGATTCTGAAATAGGACCCATAAATTAATTTAGTTAATGATCACGTTTCTTTAATAGAATTTTGTAATCAAATATCCAATCTATTCCAAGAATAAGGTAACAGTTGATTTAGAAGGTGTGTACCTATAGCAACATCATCTAACGTTATGCCACCCAAAGTCTGTGCAACTTCATCCATTGCTTCTTCCAATTCAATCCTTGAAGTTTCATCTGATTTGATTGGTTTATCTACTTCAGCAAGAGCAACTTCAGCGAGGGCTTCTTCCGCTGCAGCTGCAAACAGCTGGCAACGCTGCTGTTGGTCTGATAATAGACCAGAGAGGTCGCTGTGCTCAATTGCAGATGGAGGGATGATCTAATGAGAGGAAATATTTGTTAGAAAGAATTCAGAAATAGTGCAGAAACAGAAACAATAATTTACAGGACGTTTAACGTTACTATAAACAATCAACAGCTCTTGTACAGAATACAGAAACTAACATTACATAATTATCCGTAGTGCATACACTAATATCACACAAAACAACCTCACAAAAATATAACATTCATGCATTGGTGAAAAAAAAACACAAGTAAAATTTACTAATGGGGATAGATTGATTCATGCTATGATACTGAGAATACATCGGCTGCACCAAGAAAACCTACATCATTCAGAGGTTTAATCAAGGAAAGATGAGTGGGAATATGAGGACTACTTTATACATCACAACAGAAGCACATTATTGGTTAAAAAATATCCACATAATTTAATGCGACAGAAAATTGTGATATTAGGATAAACTCTCACAATGGTGAATGGTATATGAAGTGAAATTTAACCAATGTTTAGGTTTCAAGTACTGATAGTTCCTCAAAACAAAAGTATGCTATCAAGCATCACTCAACACATGCAAGATCTGTAACTACATGACTCTCTGTCAAACCAAAACAACAACTCAAAGTTTTATCAGCAGTAGTAGTAAACACATTCAAAATTAAATAATCTAAAAAGACCATTTACAAACAAGTATGATTTGAACACAGGTTATCAATTAAAAAATGACATTCAAAAATACTGAAATATAAAAATCAAAAAAGTAAAAATTATTGAGATTAATCACTGTATTATTTATTTTCTTACAAACTTATGTTTGAGAATGACGTTAAACATTTTCAGGACAAAAAAAAATAGTTCAATATAGTTTAATTGACAACTGTTTCATTTCATATTAAGGTAGAAAAAGAAATATTTACACTTATAATTTATGATTTAAAACATAACTTATATACAATATTTTTACATAAAAAATCTCCAAATGTTTATTTTACAAGACTTGACAAAAATAAATAAAAAATGTGTTATAAGTGCAAAATCAATTCGTCCTGGTTTTTTTACTCCTATAAACGTCTAATTTACTCCTATAAACGTGATAAGCTTAACAGTGCGATGAGTAGAAATTCTTCAGTCTCAACATGCACATATTGTCACAAATTTTTGTGTACAAACATGAAAAATCTTGAGATATATGCATGCAATACTAAAAAAAAATATTTAAAGAATTGCCTACATTTGAAATAAAAACTTAACAAAAATTACATGGAAGCAAGGTGTTCTCTNAAAAACTTAACAAAAATTACATGGAAGCAAGGTGTTCTCTTAAAATTTTGAAATACAACGAATATTTAAATTCTAAAATAATACCAAAACAAATGGAAAATAGTTCTATAAATAATCAATACAATCTATAGCTTCATCTCTTGTTTAAATAAGCTAGATATGTTTTTAATATAATATTTATTTTTATCGCTTGTTTAAATAAGCCCCTGCAGCACAGACATTAAAACAAAACTAAACACTAAGCAAATGACAGAATTAAGCTGAAGATTCATTTTAAAAGAAAATTAGTGCATAGGAACAGAATATTAAGAATATCAATTAAGAATGAAAAAATGAATGTCACCCACTCAAACAATGAGGCGAGTCTCTTTTTACTACTTCCAGTAAAACAGTTAAATAAAACTATGATCAGCCGATGGCAATGACCTCATGTTTGAATATAATCTTATCGTCTAATCCATCATGAAGAAAAATAATGTAATTCTCCAACATCAAATTACTTATTTACATGTAACTTTAAACAATTTTATCACACAATATATAGTACAATAATACAATTGTAGAGTTCTCACGTAGAATCCTTGTTCAATTAATAAAATCAAGATGTCGCATCATAAATGAAATAAAATATAACATATTTGTTGGGAACACAGTGTACTCCATACTTGTGAAGCATTTAGAAGAGCGGCTCGACTATTATTAAAACCTTTAGATTATTAAACTCAGAAAATTGATATTATAAAAATAGTGACATATCATTCACAAAATTGTACTTATAAAATTGGCATTAACAACCATAACTTTTCACAAATTATCTTAGCAAGATCATTAGTGAAATAGGAATTTAAGTCAAAATATTTTTTATAATACTGGGATGTAATAAATCTTCAAGTTAATTTTTTTAGAATTAATTCTTCACTTGCAACTCAATCAAACAATATTTTTCTCCAGGTACGATTTATGTAGTCAAAGTGATAAATCAAACTGATAGCAGAACAGCAGTCAACAATACGATCAGTTGATGTAAGTGATATACAGCTACTTGATCTTCACCAACAACATTATTAACAATAGTGTTGCACAGATATAAAAACAATACAACATTAGCTCAAAAACGGATACTCTGAAGAACATAGTACCGGAGAAGAGTCAAGATGGGCAAAACCACAACTACAACCCAAATGAACAATCTAGATCTTGTAAGTAAAAAAAATTAAAAAAAGAAGCAAGCTCAATAAATCAAGCTCAAGAGATTAATAATGGTAAGACCAGCAGAGGCTAGATTATTACATGTGTTTCAATTATAAATAAACCCCTAGGGAAAAGTATATTATTATGAAGAAAATACTGGAGTTAGATGCATTGCCTTCCTGAGATCTTGGATTGTGTAGAAGCAATAAAAAACTGTCACTATATACATTCAAATCTGCTATAACTAGACTTATTTCACTCAGTTTTGAGGCAGGTAGTTGTATCAAATACATAACATTGAAAAGTATTTAATAATTTATACTATATTAATTAAAGAGCTCATAAAAATAAGTTGTACAAAAGAAAAAAATCCTGTAACATCAAAACATTTAGTGATCTACCTCAGCAATAGGAGTTTATCTCTCCAGAAAATAATGAAAACAATCCATAAAAAGTTGAGAGGCTAAAAAGAGGAATGGATAGCAACAAACACGCAATCTACCTAACATGAGAATTTATTACATCAATTTTTTTCACAGGCATTTGTCTGAACGATTACCATAAATGAAGAGTGAATATATTTGTATTTTACGTCGAAAAAAATTACGCCCATTTCTATCTTCTTTTTCCAAAATATGATCTTTACTCAAAAATTGAGGTTTTAACACTCTGTCAAAGCTTTTCCTACAGACAACAACTAATTGAGAATGAAAAATGTAAAAACTTCTGCCAATAGTAAAGCCAAACTCAAAAATTAAAAAAAAGTACAGCCAAATTGAATTAAATTTTTAAAAATTTTAATGATTGGAAAATCCACTCATGTGGATTAAATAACAAATTACATTAATCATATGTTCACCATAGAAATTCACTCAATTTATCTTAGGAGCAAAAACGTTTTCATGAGACTTCACTGCAATCTTTGGCCAAACACTACTTCAGTTTCATTATTAGAATAAACTTCATTCTTGATAGAATCTAAATTCTTATGTGTAGGAACTTCATGCTCAACAATAGGGGTTTAAATGCTGCAAAGCAAATCCTTTCCTAAATGTTTTGTTCTAACAAAATTAATTATTATCTGTTCTTAATAATTTTGCATCATCTCATATTAATATTTTCCTGGCAAAAAATGTGCTGCTTCTCCTGGCTCATCCATTCATTTACATTTTGCTCTTTATGTGTAAATTTTTTCTAACAAGTCTATGTCTTTTTATTTAATGTAAAATTTGTTAATATCACTATATTGAACTTTAAATATTCAATAGAGAAGAATTTAATTCAAAGATGCATTGAACCACCAGTTTGTTCAGATAATGTAACTGGCATCATTTTTGGTGCAAGATGAGAGTAAGGTCTACTGAAAGTTTTTAACTATAGGGTTAATAGAGTGAAGTTGAGTAGTAAAAACCGGATTAATTTAATTTATCATATTATGGAGACTTTACAATGTGGAATTCCATAAAAATGTCATTAAAAATGTGATGTATGACAAGATAACATCACCATAGGTCCAAAATGTAAAATAGCAGTTATTACAAATGATGGAAATAATCTGATTCACTAAACATCTAATGTGTCTAGGTAATGATCTCCAGAGTACCGAAGAAAAGGCTAATTTTGTGAAATAAGGTGTTATGATTAATTCTATTGTTAAGGAAAAATTTGAAACAAATATATAATTAAAATAACTAAAAAATAATTGAACATGAAGAAAACTGAATCCCAGCAAATATTTCAAGCCATATAATAATAAATTTTTCATAATTTGTCACTAGAGACACATTTATAAAGAATTTGTTCATAAGAACTCTCTCCCCCAAAAAATTAATGTAACAGTCGCTTTATGTTCCACACCACAAAACACAAAACATTAAAATGCATGTACATATGGTTGGTACCAACTAAAGCAACAAAGATCTAACACTAATATTTTTGCTTAACCAATTTGTAAATGAAATTTAATCACTTCATTATCTGCTCGCACAATGAAAGATTGTTATAATTGAATTGTGTAATACAGATTATAAGTAGAAGTAAGAAGTACTTTTGTGTTAGATTTTGCATTTGGGCTACAATTGTGAGCACTTGCATAAATTTATTACACATGTGAAATTTGCCAAGGAGGATTTGGACAGTTAAACAGAGTAGTCGTAGTTAAGATGTTGATATTTTCTATATATTGTTGTGTATTTACTTGTTTAGATACGATTCCAATGTTTATCAACTGTTGGAGTCTGTTTCATCACCATGAATTTCAACTTCAATTCTTAGTGGCGGAGATACCAGAGTTCATTGCACATAATATTTTAAAAATTATTTTCAGAAGAAATTTTGCATTTTGAAGCTTAAAGAAAAAGTTCAATTTCATCAATCTTATTCATTTGCTCATTAAATAACTCGTTGACCTAAAATAACAAAATTTAATTAGGCCACAAATGTAGCCCACAAGGCAGACATGTTATTTCCCCACGTGTGAGCAGTGTAGTGTAAAAGAACCCAACTATGAATATAATTTTTAAAAAAAATCTTGATTAAGGATTCCCATTGGGAGATTTAGAAACAAACATAAAATTTTGTGATGTTTTATGGTGAGTAACTAAGGCACCTAGTAGGAAGTTAATTTATGATCACAAATCAATCCAATTAAAGAAGTTGAAAGTTGCATCCAATGGATTTGCATGAATTAAACAATGCATTCTTGATATTCAGTCTCATACGAATCACAATTCAAACCCCAACCACTGTTGTTGTATATTGACACCGGAGATTCCCAAGCCAGATACCAAGAAATCTACTATATTTTTAGCACAAATAATTAAAATATTTGGTAGCTATTTTTTATAAATATTCAAAATTTTACATTAAGAGCAGTGCCACGAATCGATTCTCTCATTTACTGAAATCCCATTTATTTGGTTGGTACCAACCAACCCAAAAGGCAAATCACAACATTGTCAACAGAACATATCTGTCCTCATTGTTCTGATATGAGGAACTACCAGTACTATGCCGCTCACACACCTGCTGCTGCAGGCTGCGTGGGGGCAGGTGCTTCTGCATCTGGAGATGGGGGGCGGAGGGGCAGGCTGGAGAAGCAGCTGTCTCCAGCTGCTGCAGCTGCACCAGCAGGTGGCTGGGAGCAGGAGGCAGGCTGCGCTTCAGGACAGAGGTGGTGGAGTGGTGCAAATGGTGCTGCGCCTGCTGTGGCTGCTGCTGCTGCTGCTGCAGTTGGTGCTCCTGAATCTCAGGGATGACTTGGTGCAGCACCTGGTGGTACACCAACTTCACATTCGTTCCCGCCTTTCTAGCCATGCATCACTCTAACATAAATGATGTGCATACAGAGTACGTCTAGTGGAGAAGTTCAATGAACGAATAAGAAATTAGAAAGCACCTCAAGGTGTGTAACGTAAAAGAAGAAATCAACTTTTTTGATAATGCAGAAAGTAAACAACTAAAACGTAATACATCATAAGAACTCGACAATATTTGTTTCTTATGTACAACAGGGAAAAATTAAAATTTAACTAGATGTAAATCCTACACAGTTCATACATTTCAAATAATAAGAAGGATCTATAAATAACAGAAACTTCTCAGTACCATTTTCATTGTAAATATTAGGAACTTCAAAAACCTTCCAGATACACATCCCAAAAGTTAGTGTTACTAACTGCACATTTCACTTCTGTTATTTGACTTTAAAATACTTTTATATACTTGAAATGTTGTCAGCCATAATAATTACTAGGTACTGATATACTTGCATTTAGGGCAGACAAATAACAAAATTATATCATTCTGCCAATGTTTGGACTATTTATTTTAATCATCAGAGCTCAATAAAGAAAAAGAAGAAATATATTTGTAGCTGGGTAAACAATTTTTTTTTCTTTTTCAGAGCCACATGACGACTAAAATAAATAGTGTAAATGTTGGATAAATGACATAATGTTATTTATTTGTCTAGCTTACATGCAAGAATATGAATCCCCTTTAAAATACTTTTCCTTATTTACTTCTTCACAAAAGATGGAAGCCCACGTTACCCAACTGATACCCACAGAACATTTGACTTATTTAAATATCTCAGGTAAAAATAGATAGTCACATCATAAGGAACTACAAACTATAAGTAAACTATTTTTAATTATCTACAAGGAATCTTAACTGCTGGAACTCCTACATATTCTTCAACACACACTCTGTAATGTATGCAAAAACTTACAAAAAAGTCATGCATCGTTTGAGCAAAACTAAAGAAATAAATAACAAAGAAATTCATACAACTACCTGGGGCTGGAGTTGTGGACTGAAGTGCAACTGATGAAACTGCACTTGCTGCTGTTGGTTGGGTTGTTGTACAGAAAGTTGGGTTTGAGGTTGTTGCAGCTGTTGCTGCTGCTGTTGTTGTTGCAGAGCCTGTTGGATCTGATGGACCTGGAGTTGCAGCTGTTGCTGTTGTTGTTGTTGTTGCTGCTGCTGCTGACTTTGCTGCTGCATGGGTTGTTGAGATTGAGTTTGACTTACAGCAAGAACAGACGCCTGCTGTTGCAGAGTTGACTGAGTTTGTTGAGCTTGCTGCTGCAAAAGTTGTTGCTGTTGCAGTTGCTGCTGGACTTGTTGTTGAGACTGTTGAGCCTGTTGCTGCAACTGTTGCTGCTGTTGTTGCTGCTGCATTTGCTGCTGTTGCATCTGCAGCATCTGTTGCTGCTGTTGCAACTTCCGAAGAGTTTTACCCTCCTTCTTGGAGACAGGCTTTGCTTTAGGTCTGTCACTTATTGCGGTTGCCTAACGAAAGATTGGAAATAAATACCTTAGCTCAAACTAATAACCCAATTAAATCATTCAAAATCAATGTTATATGTACCTGAACAACATCGGCAGTAGCGCTCACAGGTTGTGGATGCGAGGTGGATTGTGAGACTGGTGGTGGAGGTGGGTATGTTGTGGTTACTGCCGGAACAAATCCATCAGCAGAGGAAGGTGGAGACGCTATTTGGGTTTGCTGAAGGCAAGCAGAGGCCGTGCCTGCACACGTGGCAGCCAGAGTGGAAAGCTGACCTTTTCCACCTGTATAGAATGAGTTGTGGACAGAGATAGTGTTGTTTGTGCCCTGATGAAAAAGTGTGCCAGGCATGCCCGGGGCACAAACCATACCTGCACACAATTAAATATTTATCACTAATAATTTCTACCTAATTAATGACATCAAATATGTTGAACAGAAAACAATGTATGATCACAAATTTGATGCAATTTCATATCATATAATCAGAAAAAGACAAATTTGAAACTTTTACAATACGGTGGTTTGAAGTTGATATTCTTTTTCCTAATAAATGTTTACAGAAAATTGAAGGACATTACTTGTAACCCCAATTATTTGTTACTTCAATGTCAATTCGTGATCATAGAGTACACACCCTCACATATCCATAGACACAACAACTAACACCTATGTAATGTCAAGATTTTGGGATACATCACTTTTACAGCTGATAATAAAAACCATAGCAGTGGATGTTGCACAGTTACTCATTAAAAATGACTAAAAACAAAGGAAAATAAGTTTGTTTTACAGCCAAATCTACTCCCTTAATTAAGAATTACTGCAAAATAGCTAATGAGCACTTTAATCTACAAGACTGTTTGGATTGGCATGAATTTTAACCACAGTTTTGACATGTTTAGGTTTCCAAGCATTTTATGAAAAGCAAAAAAGCAAAAGTCATGATAAGTTGTCAAACCCCTTTCATCATATATGAAGAAAAAAAACTTCCCACCAATATATTTAAACTTTCTGTTACATACACCACAAATTAAGTGAATACTGACCTGGATTGGGCATTGGTTGAGAGGCCAAGTCTATGTTAAGGCTGGGGACCATTCCCAGAGAGCCTAGTGGTGATCCGGCATCAGGCGCAGGGGAGCTCAACAGGAGCTGCGACGGACCCTTCTCCTGGAGCTCCCGTTCCACCCTCTGCACACACGCAGTGCGCGGCTGAGGGCACACCACCACACACACCTTCAGTCTACATGCAAACTTATACATACACCACCAGAAAGCTAGTTGTAAGTCTTGTTCATAAGTATTCTATTCTTCTGATTCATTTTATCAAATCAGATCACACGCTTCCTTAAGGTAGACAAGACCTGCAACTAACTTCATAAAAAGAAAATGAAGACAACACATCCAAAATAGTATTTTTGTACAACTACTTCTCAGAAATGAAAAGTGGAATTTGATGGTATAGGTAATTTAAACATTAATATTAAACCCACACTTTTCAATGATATTTAGGTTCTGAAAAACTAAGATATTTTAGAATTCAGTTGACTGCAATATGTAAACAACATATGAAACTGCATAAATTCAGTTCCACACTAAATTTGTCATATAGTCAATGCATATTATCTCAGTTACATATGTATTATTATGAGTTGACCATTACATAAATATTGCAAAAAAATTGACAATAAACATTTGAGCTCTTGGATTTTTCAACTCTAATCTAAATGATAGCATTCTTTATTCCAAAGTAATCCAACTTTAGAGAAAATATTAATACACAACCATAGGCCTTATGAAAGTAAATAAAAACAATTCCTATCAGAACTAAGGTTTTGTACAGCTGACTAAAAAATTCCTTAAAATGCTTTCAAAAAATTATCATTTCTGAAGAATATAAAAGGCCCATGAAGTATTTAAAATAACATTTTTGTTTTCCCAAACCTATTATGGAAAAAAGAGACAAGAAAAGAATAAGATAAAAGTACCTATGGAAAATTTTGGTTTGTTTCTCAAATCTTTTTCAGCCAGACAATAGAATAAATAAAAAATAAATAATTTTCCCTGATTTGCTAGCAGCAGAGGATATTAAAGGAATGTAAAATCTTGATCAAGGATACAGAATGTCTTTCAAAATCTGGAAGAGAAAATTTGCCCAATAACATAGCATTGCGTGAACAATAAAGAATTTTCGCACAACAATGCATAAATGAATTTCTCTTGAAATAGAAATTAATTATTCTGACTTTTGTTCTTCCAAATATAATTTTTTAAGTTAACTGTGTAAAACTTAATACACATCAAAACGGAAAAACCTAATACTTCAAAAATGCCCCAAATATATAGAAAGTTTGTTCTAAAATCTTAATACAATGTCTTAAAATTTAAAAATAATTGGAATAGGAAGACGTCCAAGTAACGACTTAATTATTTTATCAATGAACTAAAAGTCATGAATGAGCACTAAGTTCTGAAAAAAAAGGCAATATGAGAGATGGTTTCTTTCAAAAGATCTCCAAGTTACAAGAATTTTTTTTTTTTAGGTTGGGCCCACTTTAGCAAATACTGTGGTCAACTAAACTTTCTTAATACATCTAGAGAACTACTGGTCATAGATGCATAACATGATAAATCACCCTCAACAGAAATAATTCATACCTTTTGTATTTGCAACAGGCATAATTCATACAGTTGTGCCTGACATATAATACAATAGACATGAACAATTAGTTACAATATCAATAGTACATGCAAAATTAGAAGGAAAAAAAAATTAAATACTAATAAAAACTAAAAAAGAACATTCTCTAGAACCCAATTCAAAAGATCTATGAATTTATAAGAAAATCAAATATTATGTCCTCACCTCAATAATGAAATTTTCAAATTGTTAACTATTTCTCAAACAATAATAATCATAAATATAATTAATAATTGCCTCAGTAGAAAGAAGAGATTACATCAATACTTTCCTTTCTTAAATAAGCTAATCTTTAAATTACCAATTCTAACTCATAAAAATAAATTTTATTTTCTAGTATAATACTTCAACACATTACTTCAAGAGCCAAAATAAAGATAAAAGAAATCTTTTCAAGTTCTAAATATGAATTAAAAAACAAAAAAGAAAATTATGCTCTTGAAAGCAACAATGACCTTACTGAAGCAATTTTGTTGAAACTAATCCAATGCAAGGTGAATTAAAACCAACACAACACCCAATACTCCAGAATATTTTGTATCTACATAGAGAGGTAGAGATATACGTTTGGAGGCAAATGGAAACTATTGATAAATAAAGATGCAAAAGTAAAGTTTGTTTTCAGGCAAGAAACCATCTATAAAAGAGAATGTAGTACACAACTAACATAGCTACTCTCACTTATTTTACATTGTTGTACTTAACATTATATGCATTGTTCAACATGACTAACCAGAATTCTTGAGGAGTAAAAAACATCTCAATCTTATAATACTCTCAAAATCTTCAAACTAAATTGTTTAACTTGAGTCACTTAATGTTAAGTCAAATAGATTTTAACTCACCTGCAACTCTTCCAGAATCTGCTGCTTCTGCAACAACTGACCTTCACGGGTCATATGCAGTTTGAGAGACTTGTCACCATTTTCAGAAACAGTGTTTGTACTACCCTTATCTGTAATGTTGCTATCATCTTTGGAAATTACATTTGTAGTGAGAGACCCATCTCCAATTGGCTGGTTCCGGACCTGATGCAGAGAATTATAGGTAGTTAACTAGTTTGTAATGTTTTTAATACATTTTTCTTTCTAGAAGCGAGCCAATATAATTTTTGATGAATACTTTTAAAATGTTAAAAACTTCCAAACAGCAAATCAAATAATAAAAAAAGGAAAGAAAAAAGAATGAAGTTATAAGTTCACACTTTCAAGTAAGTTCAGAAGAATTTTGTCTCACCTGCTGAGATTCAGCAGAGGTTAGGTTGTTTTCATTCATCATGATAGAGGAACGACTCTTGCGTAGCAAAGACTTCTGGGTATTATGCTTCTGTTGAGCAGGTATATGTTCCACAATACGCCCTGCAATATTAAATAGCAAACTTTAACGCTGTTTTTTTCTTGTTTCTATAATTATTTGTACTTGAGATTACACAAAGACTAATAAGAACACAAATATGATAATTATAACAGTTTAACAAATTTAATTTTTTTCTACTTGAAATGTATAGATCTCTAATTTTCAATAAATACAAAAGATTTTACATAATACCCAATTACTGGGTTACAATACTTTAGGAAGACACTGACTGCAAATATAACAAGTCAGAAAATTTAAGTATGGCTTGTATTATATATTTATGTATGTGTAACTCATGTCTGACTAGTACAGCATAAATATTAAAGAGGATATTACTTATTGGCCATAACAATAACAACAATGACCAAAATACAATAAATTTCTGATAGTTTTCCTATAATATAGAGACGCTACCTACACACTCATACACAATCACAAACAAATCATTGAACTCTGTGATACTACAAATGCAACCAATTGATTAAAAAAATGATAATTAGTACTTCATAATGAAAAATAATACTACAAAGAGAAGAAGGTACTAAATATGAAAGTTATTCATAATTTCAAGTCAATATGAGTCAACTAAAATGTCAAGAATATTGACGCAATTTTATATAGTTCAACATTCCACAAGAATCACTGAATTTACTTAAGTCACAAAAAGATACATAAAACTAACCTGCTTGACTGCTGGATGATTTTGTCGGGCCAGCAGCCTGGCCGGTGTTTACTTGTAGATCCTCCTGAGGTACAACCCTTACAGCTTCTGGAACTTCATGTAACCCAGCGGTACTAGAAACTCCAGCGACAGCTTGGGGCTGTGCGCCAGCTACACCATGAGGATGAGGTGTTGTCATCATAATAGAATGGGGATAATCGAGCAGCAGCTGCACCACATTCGTGTGGCCTCCTTTAGCTGCCTCGATTAACATGGTAGAATTGTCCTAATGCACAAATCAATAATAATTTAATGTCAATAATAAAAAATATATATTTCTAATATAACTGTTCTTCTTTCTTTTCTTGTAGTTTGTTCATGCATAAAATGTATATTACCTTAAGTTTGTGGAATGGATCAGCAGACTGAGCCAAGAGTAATTCCACAACAGCTAGATGTCCTCCAGCACAAGCCAATGATAGAGGAGTGTGGTCATTGTTGGTTGTTTGTCTATTAACATCAGCTTGCTTTGAAATAAGGAACTGCACAGTACACAGGTGACCCGCCCTACATGCCTTCATCAACGGGGTTCTTCCTCCCTCAGATTCATGTTCCTGAATAACAAAAAAAAGAAACCATAGAGATCATGCAATACATTTTTATGTTGAACCATTCACCTGCAATCCAGCACAATTTCATATCCATTACAAAATATTTAAACACAAGAACAAGATATCCCCAAGAGGGGCAAAATTCTGGCTGAAAAACCTTTTCTGATATAGTCAAATGTTGTTAATTCTGTACCTCAAGGAGATGGGAATGATAGACAAAAAGAACTCTACATAATGGTATCTTCAATATATGTACATTTATGAGAGAAACTATGAATAACAATAATAGCTTTGAATTATAACAATAACAGCTATGAATAACAATAATAGCTTTCACAAAAAGTATACCATCCTTTACTTACTAAGGTATACTTCCTAAGGTTTACAACAAGCTCCTACATCAACAAATAATTTACCTGCAACAAGGTAACTAAATGAACTTAGGAAAAATGTAAACTATCATATTAAGGAGAGAAAGGACAAAGAGGAGGAGGAGTAGGAGGAAGGAGAGGACAAGGGGCCCTAGTCATAATAATAATAATAATCATCATCATCAGTTAATGCATTTTGTGCTTCCAATGTCCTTTAATGTCTGGTTCAAACACACGTGATGTTCGTACTGTTGTGTTTGCTTCGCTCTATGCTTTCTTCGCGGCAGTTTTCATGTTCCAACGTGCATGTATTGACAGTTTGGGAAAAAGGGGTGTGGTTATTTCAAGATTGTTCATCAAGACATTTAGCAATTAGCTAATATGACAACTAAAAGAATGAAGTGATAAATGAACTTAATTACAACATATTTGGTGAAGTTGTAAAGTGTTAATACATAGAGGCAAACAGTGGAGTGTTCAAAATATTTTTGACTTGAGGTCCAATACAAAATTAAACTTGGCATAAAATGTACGTTGGATATTTTTCTATTAAAGCGATTTAATTTTTCGATTACTCTTCTTCGTCAATATTTTTAACAATTGTTGCTGTAACCTTAAAGTTACTATGATTCATCACTTAAAATAATATAATTCATGGCCAATAATTGATAACAGTTTGACACATGGTTCGGTTTTAGAATTTATTATCAATTAACTTTATTAACCGATAGCTCTTAGAAATCTCCTAAATTTGCGGTGAACCTGACCGCCAGGTAACAGATTAATAATGTTATGTAGAATGAAAATGGGAGACGGGACCGAGATTCGAACTTGGGACCTTGAGCTTAGTGCGCTCACCACCAACTGCGCCATCCCGTTCACAGTTGAATGAAGATGGAAGACAGGCCCGGGAGGTGCACAGGATGGCGCAGTTGGTGGTAAGCGCATGAGCGCACTAAGCTCAAGGTCCCGAGTTCAAATCTCGGTCCCGTCTCCCCTTTTCATTCAACATTACATGATGGCTCTTGGTTGCAAATAATTTCCTTGTTGAGTTGCTTTCATTTCTGACCAAGCATTTGTTAAATAAAGTTACTTTTAATAAAAATAAAGAATGCTTATTAATTAGGAAATAAAAATACTTTTTTTCACTATCTGTGATGTGCTGGCATCCAACAGCTATTGTATTCTCCACAATTACTCGTTTTTAAAAAAAGTATTTAATTTGCTTTTGATGTAATTCAGGAGTTCTAGTCTTGTTTTGAGTAGTGTGCCAATAGTTGTAACAGTCTCAGGATGAAAGTCAATGTTTTCACTCCAACTTTACATGCAAAACAGCACAAAAAATAGAACATGTGCCTTTTCTCAAATCTTTCACGCTGAAATAAAGCATAGATAGCAATGATGCCATTTTCTGTCCTTGTTGCAGACTTCATAGTACTTCCTTTCACAGATACAGCCAATTTTGAAATATTCTATGCATCTAAAAAACATTAAACTCAGTAATATAGCAGAAGTGGCGAACCATTGATAATTAAAAAATAATGAAAATTTTGTTCAAATTCCAGGCGCACATCTACTTTTTGCTTGCTCAAAAAAATTTTAATTGAGAAAAATTAAAAAATACACTACTTTTATACAAAGATAGATACGACTTCTCGTGCCGTTTTTATACAAGTTCTTCCCCCATTGAGGGTAATAACATCCTTATGAGAGAGGTAGCTAGGCTGATTGGTTATGGTATTACCTTATTTTTATAAGTAATACATCCTCCCAGGCAATATAAGATTCACTCGGTTAGTTTATAATTTATAAAGATGGTAATTCTACATAATGTTACTTAATGATTTGAAATGGCATGCTTTTCTTTCGGATTAGTCTTTTGTTCCCATTCCTGATCACTTAACAACTAATGAACAGTTTAATGGGACAACTCCTATCAACCCTTTGTGATCTAACAAGATTCCCGAGTCCTGTCTCATCAATTTGCTTTCTGGGGTCATTCACCTTTCTACATTCTTTTCTGGGTACTCTCCTCTTTATTATGCTATAACTGATGCCTACACTATGAACAGTTCACATAGTATGACCTTCATGTAGATCTCGTTTCGGCTCCATAGGAACGTCTTCTTCAACTCCCGCTATTTTTTCGGCTATCGTTATGGGGGAAATCCATTAATAAGAGATTCCTACTCATAGTGGACAAGACGTATTCGCTAAATACAACCTCCCTTCTAGGAGAGGCTGCTGCAACGAATGCGCGTCGGCAGGCGATCCGCCCGATCGAGGTCTGCGCCGCTGCGTCGCGTAGCCACTGTGATCGGGAGCTCCTTCACTTGCATTACACGCGGCGGCGTCATTTCTATTAACCGGGAGAATAGTCACAGACACTGTTACGATGGGTGTGTAATCAGACGTATATTTCTCCATTTTGTTTAATCATGGAAAACTTCATTTTCTTCTTCTCATTTTTGTACGCGTGTTATTCTTGTGTTTTGGCAGGAATATAAATACTATCAGGGGGTTAAATTTATTATAATTAAAGCAGGTGAGAAGGATGAAAGAGATGCATTGTGAATAGTAAAGCAGAATTTGCATAAATGTTTTACTGTACTTAGTCTTAAAATTAATCAAAAATATATCTAAATGAAACAAAAAAGAGGAAGAATAAAACTGAAAGGCAAACTATAATGAGAGTAGCAACACTGAATAGAGGGGACACTACTCCCAGAGCGTCATCTACAAACCTAACAAATTTCCTGTGGCAGAACACAACCAGGGAAATATCATTCAAATTACAATGGTAGACAGATGCCTGTGCAGTATTCAGAAAATGACTGTTAAAGAGAGCCCAATAGAAATATCCTCTTACAACAGAAATTTATTACAAGATCATGCAAAGGGAGAAATTAATAAAGTGTATTAGACCCAAGGTCTAAACTATGTTACCGGGGTCTATCCCATGTTACCTTGGTCAAATGCAACTTAAAGGGAAACACAAAAAGGACAAACCAAACTTAGATCAGCTGTTCCAGGTTAAACTGATGAGAAAATTCTGTTAAGAAATTCGAGGAAACACTAGAAATTTAACTATCAAGACATGAATATATAATATTTCATTTCCGGAAGACGTCACATATAGCATCACAGTTAATGATAATAAGCTATCTATCCCTAAATACAGAGAAATCTGTTTATATCACTTTTGTCAATTATAGCAATAGTTTGCTGCACTGACATTAAAATTAAAGGTAGGAAACTCAATTGGGTTGGAACAGTCTAATATCTAGGAGTATACTTAGATCAAAATACAAAACGAAATTCACATATTACATGTATTTGTAACAAAACCAAGTCCCTACTTTTGTGCTAGAAAAGTTGTCAAAAATTATGCAAACCAAACACTTATGCTTATTTATTATGCTGTCTTTCATAGTTTGATTTTGTACGGCATCATTGCTTGGGGGAGGTGCATATAGTAACAACTTAAACTTGCAAAGAGCTTAAAAACAAATTGTAAGTAAATATAGATTCATAATTGATAACTGTCCATTAAACCTTGAGCAACTATTTGTTTATAATGCTTTGTTACACCTTTTCGGTGAACTCAAAACTGAGTATGGAAAATCTTCAAGTATAACTAGTAATAAGAGCAAGAAACAGGTATAACTCAAGTTGTAAGTTTGCACCTATTTTTAACTTTATAGAATGAATGTTTGAAGTTATTCTAGTACAAGTTAAATTGTATTTAATTTATTGCAAAAACAATACAGAAAATACATCAAACATTAAACTATTCAAAATTAGAGAAAACTAAAGAGTTTAAAAATCATAGATACTTTCTTCATTTTCTAGACGGGCAACACACATATACATTAGTTAAGGTTCCTGTACACAATGAGCAATGTTCCCGGTAAGTCGATGATGCCTGGCTCTCTAAATGCCTTCCAATTTGCTTAGTACATGGCACATCAGCTGTAGAGCCCTATGTGGATCTTCTTGTACGAAAAGTAAAATACAGAGACCATAATTAGCCTGAGAGTTTTTTTGAAAATAGGTCTTCGATAGCAGGTAAGTATCGAGGAGTACATTTGCCTGTTTATTCTCTCTAGCTGGATGCATCAATAATTTCATAATAAGACTTGGTAATTGTGGTGCTTTAGCAACATTATCAAAGCATGATAAATTAAAAGTCGTTTCTATGTTGCTCATTTTTTTATTATTGGTATTAGAAAGCTTTTTCNTTATGTACATTTATATTTTCCAGTGTATGTTACTGACGATGGTTGCTATGCAGCCGAAAAAGCTTTCTAATACCAATAATAAAAAAATGAGCAACATAGAAACGACTTTTAATTTATCATTCATAATAAGATTATTAATTAAATGAGCTTTAAATTTTTCTTCATTAAATGCACTGCTTCTAATCCAATGTGTATTTAAAAACTGACGAATCAAAGAAATAACTCTTATCTTTCAGCATAATTTGGCACAGTTGTCCTTAACTTTGCACGCACATTTTTAAGTGTCAGAATTACTCACTCCAATACAGAAAATAGATTGTTATATCGATCTCAAGAAAAATTAGAAGAGTGGTAACAATTTTCAGAATAGGAGTGTTGCTGCAGAGTCTGTGGTCACAGGGCAAAACTGACAGTTGCTTAGAAACAGAAGTACACAGCATTAGCTGATTCACTTAGATCCAAAATAATTGTTCCTTTATTTTTAATCTTCCCCTCTATTTGAAGTGACCTTGTTATTGCTTCACCTGATCCCCAAAATAAATATTTCCTTTTCCTATATTTTAAACAAATGGCATAAAAATGTTTTCACAAATAAATTTTCTTTCGAATCTCCCACATAATATTATCATGATTGATAAGATAATTTTCAATGTAACATCAATACAACAATATTAACTTACATCAAATTTTAATTAATTTCATAAACAGTTTAATAATTTAGATGTGTGATTTTGTTGTAGCAGCATTACTCAATAGTAAAAAAAAGATGTGTAGTATTTAGCATCCCTCTTTAATTACCACGACCCAATTCAATACAATTTTCTTTTCAACCTGAACAATAAAAAGGAATAAAACTCCAGATAAATTAGTTTAAACCCACGAATTCTTTTATTCCAGCCACAACTTGTAACTCAGATGAACAAAATGGCTCCCTTTCCTAACTTAACCTCACTTTCACCTGAAATTGTGTTGTCATAAATTTCTACCAAGATGTATGACAATATTTAAATATCTACACATGAATTCCTATTCTAGAAGTTATAAACTTTATTTCAAAGATAAATCCATTTTTGAGGTGATGAGTGAGTAAATTATTATCGATGTTTGAAACTAAACAGATCAGTAGAAAAAAAAAAAATTTTCACACACATCTTTACTGAAATCATTCACCTCTTGGTCGGGAATGTGATTTCAGGGAACCTTACCCTCAACTATCAGTTAAATGTGGCTGAAACTGTTCAAACTCACTGACACTCCTGTCTTTCAACTACCTTGTGATGGATACGTATACCCCAGGGGTAAGATACCCAATGAAATAGAATGAACTAATTCAGTGAACATGTATCTGTAAAATCCATGTTGATTTATTAAGTTACGAAGAATTTGCTTTGTGAAATTCCTAAAGAATACCCTAGTTAATAGACCACAGAAAAATAAGTAGTCCCACTGAAACAGTATTATGATGATATGTTAAAGACTACAAAAGACATCTGTTTAAATAAATTCAAGATAGATTAAATAAGTATATACTGTAAAACATGGTGTTTTAAGTTTTGTAAGTAATAATATTAAACACAATCATGTAAAATAATAGTGTTCCTACCAGATCTGCACCGTACTGAAGGAGAAGGTCAGCCACATCAGTATGGCCATTTTCACAGGCGTATGTTAAGGCAGTGTCGCCCGTCTGTGTTTGGGCATGGACATCTGCTGAAGCTTCAAGCAAATACCTAAAACAATCAATTACGAGCATGTATTACAAAATGGAAATGGTTTATTTTACACAATGTAATAGAGGAAAAAGAATTTTGTCGTACGAAAAGATACGTATAATTGCAAGGTGACATTAAACATACTTGACAAGCTCCAGGTGTCCTTCTTGAGCTGCTTCCATTAGGGGTGTGGACGCACCCAGCTCAATGTCTGCCCCAGCCTTAATGAGGAAATCTGCTACATCTGTGAAACCTCCACAGCAGGCGAGGGTGAGAGCGGTTTCTTGAGTCTCTTCAGTCTGGGCATTAATATTAGCACCTGGAAGAAAGGAACAAAATGAAACAATGTTACAAAAATGTAGCCACCAGTTACTCATTTCTTAATACTTACACAAGAAGAAAAATCAAAACTCAAAAATAAATAAATACCTTGACTTAACAATAAAGCCACCATTTCTTCATGGCCTTCCCTAGCAGCTTCCATGAGTGGAGTGTAGCCCTCGTCATTTACCTCCTCTATATTAGCACCTCGTTCAATAAGCAGCATTGCCAAATCTACATGGCCTCCACAAGCAGCCAGAGTCAGGGGCGACTCAAAACTATCAGTGGGCATATTTACCTATAAACGAAAATGATTTTTGGTTCATGCACAGAATAGACAGTTTTTGGATGATACTCATCTAAAAAATGTATTCAAAGCATTGATGAACAGTTTGGTTCCAATAATATAATTTCTGAAGCTTCTCTACCAAATACAGAACATGCAGTATGACTTACTTGAGCGCCAGAGTCTAATAAAAGACGAGCAACTTCCACGTGACCATCCATGGAAGCTTCCATTAGAGCAGTGTGCATCTCATCGGTTTTATGCTCCTACAGAAAAAAAATTCAATGAATGCCAAGTTGTGGAATACAAAACCCCAAATTTTGTAATAATCATTCAAAATATTACTTGGTCAGCTCCTGCCTCCAAAAGGTATCGGACCATGTCCAAATGACCCTTGTAGCATGCCAATGTCAAGGCAGACTCCTTGAATTCATTGGAGTGGGTGTTAATACCTGCTCCATGTTCCAATAAGATCTTGTCATGAAAGAAGATGCAGGAAATTAGCAAAAATTAACTCGGAAGAAAATACAACTAACTCATCTTAGTATTGATTAAACAGAACATCAGAATTAAAAATAATATACTAGCAAGTACATTTTTTTCAAAAGCTTATTTCATTCTATACAACAGAGCAATAAAGTAAAGAGTCCAACATACCTTAGCTACACCGACATGACCTGCGCTGGCCGCTTCCATTAAAGGTGTGTGCCCATTCTCATTATGATCTTCAACATTGGCACCAGCTTCAAGTAAGGTCTTGACTACATCCTCATGCCCTCCAGCACATGCGTACATGAGCGGAGTGTTGCCTAGAAAAATTATCCTCATATTAATAATTTGATATTATTTACAATTTTTAATTGTGAATCATTTCCTTTATTCAAGTATTCTAAACCTCAACGACTAAAACAACTTCACAACTTGACATAATCTTCATTCCAAATAACACAAGTCACAAGTCGATTTGTGGCAGGAGGACAAATACATTCCAATGAGTATCTACTGCCACAAATAAAAGAATCATAAAAAATTCTCTCACCAGAAGATGACTGGGCATTCACGTCAGCACCATGGGCAATTAGTAGACGAACAATGTCCACATGACCAGCAGATGCTGCCTCCATGAGAGGGGTGCAATCACCTTTAATGCCTCTGTCTTCCACATTGGCATGCATGGCTAGTAACACCTAGACAAAGTAGAATAAATATAACTACTTTTTATTCCTCAAGAAAATCTATTCAAAACAAAAATAGTGAAAGAATATAACCATTCATTAAATAATGCAGAATACATTTTTACTTAAAAACTATGTAATAAAATGCTTACCAAACACTTTGAGAAATAAAAATTACTAAAATTCAATTCTATTGACCCATGCATCTGGATCAGCTAGAGTACTCAAGATGCAAATGCTGAGAAGAAATGAGAGTAAAATAAATGTTGTACCTGGGCCAATTCGTAATACCCCGCTGAGCAGGCGAGGGATAACAAGCTCTCTCCCTCCTCCGTTGTTTCGTGTACACTTCTCCCTTCCGTGAGTAGCTTGCGCACTGTCCCGACGTCACCGTCTGTGCAGGCCTCAACCAAGGATCTAGAACAAAGAGATAATACAAAATACAATTATAATTCAACATATTTTCACTGTCATAATGGTATTAGAAAATTAATAATTCATAACAAAATATACTACATATTGACATCAACAATGGTTAAAAAAGAATCCATCTTTATTCAGAAGGGAAATTTTTCCACTATTTTGCACAATAAATGTTAGAGAGAGAGGATGTGAAAAATATGACAACTTTTCCAACGCAATATTTACATCATATTGATAAATAGCAACATACTTCTGAACCATCTATTATTTAAAGTAAATATTTACTGAAATCCCAATTTATTTGTACTATTTATCTGCTTCATGGATAGTGAAATTATTATTTTGAACTTTTTTTACTGTTTTGGAGTATTATTGTTTTCATATTTCTTGGCTCACATTGCAATTCACGTCTTTAGATTAGTACATCAACTAGGGGTAAAAATTAGCCAAGTTAGCAAAAAAGAACTTTGAATCAATTTGTATTCTTTTTGATAATTACTTTCAGAATGATTTGCAAATTTTGGTGAGAAGTCTCATATTTGAGCATGATGAACCTCATTCATGACAATCATTCATTGACCAACTACAATAAAATTGGCATTACTAAAAAGATTTAGTTTATTCTCTAATATATTAAAGGGTTGTAATAAAACATTTAGTTTTTTCAACAGAATTCGGAATTATTATATTTTCATGTCAACAAGGAAGGATCCATAGCAAAAATTTTTTTTGGAAGGACTTAAGAGTATCTTCATTGAAATTCCAATTACCGTGTTTCAGGCTGAGGTCGCGGGTTTTCACTACGCATGCGAGTGAGGGCAGCCGCAGCCTCATCTAATGCACAGGAAACACTGGATGTTAGTCGTCTCAACACCTCAGGATCAGCAAGATGCTTTCCGTCACCTGTTGAGAGCTTCCCGATACCTAAAGAAATGAAACAAAAATTATATGTTGGAAGAAAATTAAGACCAGACTCTTCACTTCTTCTCCGATGTTCCCACACACTTGGTCCCGGTCGATTCAGCAAATGCCATACAGGATTCACCAAGAGTTAGCTCAAGATCTAAATTCACAGTGAAGTTGAAAGATGTCATACAATAAATAATTTATAAATCACGAAACACCGTGGAAATTTTGCTACCAAAAACATTTAATTGAACAAAGAACTTAGCGGTAGAAAATCTTCAAAATAAACAGGCACTCACCTGCCGCCTCCAAGAGGGCCTCTAATCGTGCCTGGGTCTCTGGATCAACAGAGTGGTCAGTATCCTCCGGAGAGAGCAGGAACTTGGAGGTTTCCAAACGAGTCTCCTCGTCTAACTCAGCCTGGTCAATCACAAAGGATTCAACCTGTGAATGTAAGCTCTATTATTTCCTTACTATACAAAAAAAGCTTTTTTATTCCAGAAGTTTATGTGATGAATTATAAAATACTTTGCACCTCAAACGTTCAGTGATTTTTGCAAATGAAATACCAACCTTCCAATTTTTTCAAACAAAACAATAGATACAAGTTTCCCAAATTGAAAAAAAAACGTAATTATGTATTTTCAAACATAAATATGATAAAAGTGAATTTAAATTGCCTCATTACCAAGTAAGCCAGCTCTATGATATCTCAAAAATAAAAGAATTATACTGATATAAATGAATATTTAGCTTACATCCCATCATAACCAGTTTCAACCAGGTCAATCAATATTTATACTCCACCACCAGGGATATTCAGAAGAAAAACAACAATTTGTTCAAAAATTAGGTTTGCATACTACTCTCTCATAATGAAAATTATGAGATGAAAAATACTTCAGTATAAAAAGTACCAGAAGATACATCACATATTGATTTTATCATAAAAAATTCTAATGCATATTAAACAAGATTATTCTTTGTTCTTTACATCATCTTAACACAGCTATGCTGTAAACAAAAGGACCTACTCCCATTACTACTATACACCAATTTTCTATTGATGTAAAATTCGATTATCAGTGAACACTGCTGAAAAAACAAAGAAATAATACTAGCACAAAGGTAACATGCTGATACTAGTTCCTGAAAATAAATCCACTTCCTGAATCTAGAATATAATCAAGTTCAACTTCCTCTTTCATAACAAATGTGTTTCCCAAGTTTCAGCCTCTTTCATAAAAATAAAGATCCCAAGATTCTGATCCTTAAAAGGTGATTACGAAGGCCTACAAACTGTGAAATGAATCCCTTATACTTCCTTGAATAATTTATATGAAATTTGAAAAAGAAGAAGAAATGAAATTTCAATACTCGGAATGTGACAATAATCCGGTTTTATGTAAATAAACATCCTCACTACATCACAGGATTTAAGAATGAGAAACAATAAAAGTGTTGACAGATAGATAATAGCAAGTTCAAAAAAATCAATACTTAGAAGTATATTTCAAAATTACCTGTATTAAATACTATAAGAGGAAATTTAAAAGAAATAAATTTCTCATAAATCACTATGTTCATAGGAAAAGCTTTAGAAATTTGACACATTACTAAAAACACCACTTATAACAGTTTATAGTACTATCATAATTCACAATATATGCTTGTCTCTAATTCATTATTATTATTATTTAATATATTGAACATATGCTTCATGATGTTTGAAGTTTCATCAACAGCAAAACTGAAAATCACTTGTTAATAATTTGTAGCATTTTGAATAGAAAAATACCCTAAATGAAGTGTCAAAAGTGTCTTGCATGAAATAAATCAGACTGGTATAAAAATTTTGCTCAAGTTATCTTTTCTATCTAATTGCTTCATTATTTAACAAACATAAGTAAAAAAATGGAGTTAAGTCTGAAATTTTAATTCTCTTATTCATAAATAAAGTATCAAATTCCATAACAAAGAATAACAATACATCACTCTTCCAGGATATTATACAAATTAAATCACAATTTGTAGGGAAATAATCCTACCTTTGACAGTTATAAAACATCTTCCAAAAACCAAAAACAAAACCACTAATTGGTTGAAATCAAAACGCATATTCAATTCATACAAATCAATTAATAAAATGATACTTTAATTAAGTCTGCAACCACGAAGATATACAAGAATTATTTCCTCCATAAGAGCTTTAAATAAGTGCAATTAGACACCAACTATGATTTAACTCAAAAACACACCCATCAGGGGTCACATTACACAATGTATTTACAAAGGAAGACAATTTACTACGACATTTAAAGGATATTTCAATAAAAATATGAGAGTCAAAAAGATTTTACACGAATATTTGCACAAAATAAGACAATAAAAGCAAATAAACGCGATACTTGGCACTTCCATCTACAGTTCCCGTACTAACCACTACCGCGACTACGACGTGCGTAATTCCTAAGAAGAGTGTGAGAATGGCAAATAACTTAACTTCCAAGTCGAAGGAAGCTATATTCACAAGGAATATCGTATTTTTGTACAATGTTCCAATTGCTAAATCGCTAGTAGGCTTACATTGTCTCTTGGACATTACTATGCCACAAGATGTCTCTCGGCGAAGTTCATTGAAACCTTGGTTTCGTAAAGGCCACTATAATTTCACATATAATAAAAGCTTTGCTATTTTTACCTCAGAAACGTCGTCCTCCTCACTTTCTGATGAATCGGTCATAAATCTTGGTTGCAGCTCCGAATACGTCTCTGTTTCAGACTTGGTCGGACTTGAGTTGGAAGATATGGGAGTCGACGACGATTTCCCTATATCGTGGTGAACATTCACTTTTTCAAGTTTTTGATTATCTGAAGAGGATCCTTGTGCTACATTCTGCATTTTTAACTTTACTAGTTTCTAAACGACATCAAACAGCGCTGTTAAACTTAGGGAATACACAACATACACTATTTCTTGACAATATTTCTATTACAATTACCGTCATTCACGCAAGTTAATACCCGCCATGTCTACTATGGAGAGGTTCCCGGATGCTTGAACTACGCAGAGTGCAGCTGCCATCTTTTGGCAAACCCCTGAACTATGTCAAAGAAAGAGTGAATGGCTTTGACATCTGCAGACGAAAATGTGAACTTCTGTATCTGATCCCTGATTACAGAGAAAATTCCAAGATTTTTCCTCATCCATTTCTAAATTGCATTAAATTTCTCAGTTCCAATTCATATTAAATTCAGTGTCATTCTCCATCAAATTATTCTTTATTCTAAAGCTATGTTTTCCGGAAGTCACTGCAGTGAGCTGCACGTGAGAACGATTAATAGATGACGTATTAACTGTATTTTTTATGTTTCTTCATCAATTTTTAATTTCTCAGACATGCACTAGCCTTTATACAGATATTTGCCAACACCAATCGTTGGGTGGATTTTTGAGGAAATTACTTCACTTGCATTAAATGTGTCTTTCCTTAACAACTTCCAAATAATTACAAAATCCTTCGAATGAAAACGCGAACGGGGAACGAACACTAACTCTTAATGGCAAAACGTTCTCGCCAACCGAAAGGAGGTGAGAAACTTAATTTGTCTTACTTAAGTATTACACTGAACCAAAAATAGAAGTATTAAGTGATATTAACAAAATTCTTGTTCTTAGTCGTTCTCTTGTTATCTGACCATTATCATAGTTATTTTTTCTGGTACGCGAAAAAACTACTAGTAGAGGTCCTGTTAAAATATCGCGTTTCGTGTGATTCTCTAATTACAACAGAAATTACTGAACCCTTCAGCTATCTCATAACTGAAAAAACGCGGCAGGGAATGGGTCATAACCAGGGCTGGGTCTTGTAGGGCGTGAACGTCATCCCTTCTCTCTCTCCTTTCATCAACCCTTCGGCGACAGACCACGCTGCTGCAGTGTCACGCAGCGTTGCGGCGTTATCCTCGTTACTCGGAAGCAGGTGGGTGTGCCTGAATCTATGCGTCGCGACGTTACGCCAAGAGCACTTCCTGTACCATACAATCCCTAATTGCGTCAAGCGTGACAAGAGGCACAACAAATAGCCATTACATCTCTTATCGTATCTAACATCGAACCATAGTCGTCGAAATCATGTTGGGAAGCCGAGCAGAGGTAATATGTTTACTACTATTCTGTTCGGCGAAGAAGGGGTTATTGCAGACTACATGAAGAATGTCTCCAATAAAGTTAATTTGGCAATGCATTTACATACTCAAGAAATCATTTAACTGACTTACTAAATTATTATTAACATACACGTAGAGAGGACGCGACTCGGACGGTTTCGACGCGCCGAAAACGACTCTTGGATCGATAGCCGCAGAGCAGGGCAGCGCAGTGCGGGACACGGACATGCAGGACGATGAAGTTCAAGACCCTAAAAAATATTCCACTTGCTTCCCTTACGCACAACTATCACGTGAAAGTCGCATTTTTGCAATAAATAGCGGAACGAAATGAGGACTATAATTAACCATGGGCACTCGTCACTAATTGGCGAAAAAACACCTTCATTTGAGTCTGATCCAATTTTCAAACATATTTATTTATCGAATTTACTAACTTCTGGAGAACTGACGGGTTTCTCGTCCCGAGTATTCCCCACCATCCCTTGATCAATATAGGGCATACTTGAGCGTATCATCAACAATTTAAGATTACCCATGTCTCTAAAGAGAAAATTTAAGAATTTGTCATATTTCCCTCTGCATATATAAAAATTAATACCAAATCAAACGACCCTATTTTTTATGAACAGACATATTTGCACTAAAACACAAATAAATGAAATAAAATAACATATACAAAAAGTTTCCATCCTCTTTGTTGTGGATCATCTAGAGGCAGTGGGAAATGTAAAAGTATGTTATTTTATTTAATATATTTGTATTTTAGTGTAAATATGTCTGTTCATAAAAAATAGGGTCATTTGATTCAGTAAAAAAATTAATAGTTCAGATACCTTCTTTTCTGTCAGCATGTAGAAACCATAACATTAAAAGAGTAGGAAGGATCAAGTAAAAAACATACAGGTGTAAATGAGCAGCAGCGAAAACGTATTGCAAGACTTCATGAGCTTCCCTTTATCAATGGCTTCAACACTTGTTGCAAAAGGAGTCTGAGGTGGGAAACGAAGTTGGGTATTAGCTTTCGGGTATTGGTAGATTGCCTTTAGATGTTACTACATAAAAATGATAGCTCACACTATCTAGCCAGTTCCAAGAAAAAATGATTGAAACTTACTTTGTACTGACATAGTTTGTACATTCTTGTCTACTGACTGTAGGGGCGTACCCAGGGTCGGTGGGAATATGAGAGATCAATCCCCCACGGAAATTAAAAGAGATTTGTCCTTTTATACTTTTCCTTATATTTATGCCTGCATACACACACAAATTATGCATATATACCCTAGAAATGTAATACAGATGTTTGATATATAAACATAATATAGATATGCGTGTGATATCACCCCCTAAAAAAAATCCCGGGTACACCCCTGGCAGACTGAGGTGGTAATGAGCAGCATTCATATCAGTTTGATTCTCAGTCAGTGTAATTTTTTAAATAGTTTTCTTTATTAGATTTTGTCCATTATATTGAAAATATGACAAATTGTTTTGGTTATTCATTGAATTAATAATCTCTATTATTAAGTAGTAATAAAATTAATACCCTTCTTTCTTTGGGAAAAAATTCCCATGAACCACAGTAAAAAAACTTGACTCAGACTAAGAATCAAACTCTTACCATCACATGAATTACCATCAACCGAGGGTGCGCTATAGAGGGATAACATTTTAAGTAGAAAAGAAACAACAAAACACTAGAATTGATTTTTCACGGACCTAGTCGGATAGCTTTCTCATTCAGAAGCACAAAGAGGCTGAATTACCATTACACAAAAGTTTATTCCTAACTTAATTTCCCACATTTTACCCCCTCACGGATAGACTAAAATAGAAAACACTTCTTATAAGGAATTATATTTTTGGGATATTTCTTTCTTTTACTCTACAAGTTCTTAAGGAAACAATACAACAGTCCTCAACATAAACTATCACTCAAGAAGAAGACAAATCAATAGAAAATTATTTTTTTATTACTTATAATGTTGATCATAAATCATCTTACGATTAAAAACACTAAAATGTGAAGTATCCCCATCCCTTATAAATTATTTTATACAATTTAATTGCATGAGTAATATATTTGTTTCCTTCAGAAAATGATGTTACTGAGAATCACAAAATATTGAACGTATGACAAATATCTCTCAGAAGATATTTATAAATATTATTAGCTAAACTAATACATGAAAATGAAAACAAGAAACAACCCAATAATCATAGAAATAAGTCTGTAAAACATTTATTGAATAACATGTGAATACTTCATTTCACAGTCAGTCATCTGGGATGAAAAGTACAAATGATGGCTAACTCATTTCTCATCTTAGTTCATCATAAATATAAATATGCAATGAAATACCAAAATACCTCTGAAAACACACTTGTAAGAGGGAAAGGTTTTTTAATCACTTCAACAAACTGAAATAATTTAATATTACATTCACAAAATGGGACATTAAATAAAACTTATAATTAATTGTAACAACATTTCATACTATAATACATAATTTCAAATATATATGCAAATGGAAATTTATAAAAATACTTCCAGATCTATTTCAAAACAAGATACTGGGAGAGTTAAATCAAATTTTTCAAGAACATCAGGATGAAGAATACCTAATAAACCAATTACTTTTCCATAACAAATAATTTCAGCACATCTCAATGGGAAGAAAGCAGGATCTGTAAAATTTATAATTAAAAACATTAGTGAATTGAATAATTAATGCAGACATTTTAATAATAACAATGTAAAGTAAGGATATGTTTGTTTCATGGAGATAATTGTTAGGAAATGGTATCGTATAGTACTTATTATCAGAATTTTATACATATGTATAAAAACACAAGGTAATACACGAAATACATATAAAACCCACAGGGGATACATAAATATCTGTATGCAGGTCTAACAATAATACTAAATAAAATAAATCTAAAAAGTATAAAAGCGGGAAATTCCCAAGGCAAAAAAGAAAATCAAAAAATACAAAACAATACAACACGGTCTTCAATTATCCATATAACTTCCAAACAAGGTTGACGGATTTAAACAATGAATTATTTATTCGTGGATTAAAGTACTTGTTTTAAAAATAAATTTTTGGATATTGTTACTACTTTCTGATTATTTTACTATAACAAATTTAACATAACTTTAAATTGAAAAAAAAAATGTATAAATTGAAGTGCAACTTTTTATTGGTACCTTCTCATCAAGAGATCAGAAACAATTACCAAACTCAGTAGAGTACATTAACTCTGTGGCCCCAGTTTTCCTCCGGTTGTCCTTCGGGTAGAGGGCCCTCTAGGCTCCTGCCTACAGGTAGCAGTCATATTAATACTATTGTAATAATTAATCTCGAATTTTGAGTTATGTTAATGGTAACAAGTTATAAATAAGACGCTCCGAAAAATTTATAGAATTGATAATAGTATCTACTTGTTAAATAACTAATTCTTGTATACTTATACATATAAATTTTGGTATTCTGTTGGTATCATAACACATAACTAATTTTCTTGTTCTTATCTTAATGGTGAGCAGAAATGATAAATCTGTCTCTGCTTTAGGGCCCTTGATCGGAATTGGAGGGTCCCTTGGTTGCTTCTGGAGAGTAAATTAGTTTATTGTCCTCCGCATGGTCATACGCAGATTGTAACTGCTTTATTGAAAAAACATTTATTTATTTTTATTACTCAGATACTATCCTTGTTGCTTGTGATCTGATGGGAAGTGAGGAGGTAAGTAATCTTTGTCAGACTTTTTATGAGAGGAGAAATCGAAGTTTATACAAAATTCACACAAGAAAAAGGAAAGTCATCACACAAAATTACCACTGAACATAAGAGAGAAATATATATTAAAGAGAATTAATCAATACTACACTGAACTTCTTTGTAAATTTTCAGAAAATGAAAGAAATACTTGATTTCATAATCTATTCCTTCCTAAAGAAAGTAAAGAAGTTGGTCAATCACATCCATATACACCTACTATTGCTGTAATAAATTACAACAGAAAGAATTAACAACTAAAAGTTGCAAAAATGTTAAAAACTGCAGCTATAGACTTTCATATAAGAGATGTTTTATTCATTAGATCTGTGTATACAATATTAATCTGGAAATCACGTATTGAATATGACAAAAAAAATAATTTTTTTTTGAAATGTAAGTAAATAAATATTTTATATTTTTGAATTTTTGTATCTGCTACAGATGGTCTCCATCTCTGCAGCAGAATTTGAGTGTTATCTAATACAAATCTGTATTCTATTAACTGGTTAAATAAATAAATATTCAGATACTTTAATTTTGGATTCCCTGAAATGTACTCGTGCAACATTTCATTATTCAGATGGAGGGTAGTACGATTCCTATTACACATTTTCATTAAGTTCCTTCTTTAAATTTCTTCCATGCTTATAATATGACCACAGACAGCAGTGGTCTAGCGGTAGCGTCTTCACTTCTACGACCTCGCTGAGTGGCAGTGGGTTCAAACCCTGTTCAGCCGAACAAGGTGAGGTTTTCAGCTGGGGTTTCCCTCACCTACTCCAGATAAATGTCGGTTCGGTACCTAGGTTCCCTGGCAACCCAACATCTCTTCTTCCCAATTCCTTTACCCAAATCCAACAGTTAGGTGGAAGAGCCTGAAGGCTTCACGACTGCTGAACCTCACCAAGAGCCAAAAGGCATAAAATAAAATAAAATAAACAATATGTACAATTAAATTTCAGTGTATTACTAATATATTATTAATGGTATTGTTACCAATTTTGTTTGTATAATGTCAGAGCAGACAATGGATTAAACTAGCGTTGTCCAACTTCCCTTAGCTTGCAAGGCATTTTCTATACACTTTAGATAGAGCAGGTCGGCATGGGATGGGGTTTGGATGGGGTTGCCTCACAAATCATCTAACGAGCCATATTTTTTTATCTGTAATGTGATATTTTCATTCTCATCCACAAATTTATGTTATTTCAAGCTGGAAAAATTAAATAGTACATTTCTTATTAAAGTATATTTAATATTGAGTATTATAATAAAATGTTTTTATATTGTAATGTAAAATGGGGTAATTCTGAAACAATATTCTATTTTCTCTCACCAGACATGCCAAGTCAAATATTAATTCTGACAGCATAGACTAATAACACCCCCCAACATTTGATGAAAAATTTAACAAAGATTTTTTAAAAACCCCACCCCTACATTAAACACACCGTGTGAAACAATCTTTTGCATGTAAAATTAACAGGTAAATTTGGATTCAAGATGACAGCAGGGTATGCTACCACGGGTTAGTGCCATTCTGTGATGAGTGGTGCACTGTTTGCCATTCTCTGGGTCAGGAGCCTCCACAAAGAAGCAACAATATGTGATTTAAGAGAACACTACTTATAATACTGGTGATGACGATTAATAACTTTTTCAGTGTCCAATTAAATAATTTGTAAAATGGAAAACACTTAACAATTCAAAACAATACCTCTGATCACCTACAATTATAATGTAATTGTCAACAATTAATTATCATTACCTACTTTTATTAACAATAATAAGTGACTAACCAAAGTTTTGGTTTCTGCCATTTTTGGCGAACAAAACTAATTTCAGGTGCAGTTCAGAACTAGTAGTTTTAGATATAATGTATCTAAAAGTAACTTTTTATCAATTAAATCGTTGTATTTAATGTAATTTAACCCTATTGAAAAAGAAAAACACAAAGTACAAAAGTTTCCTTTTAAGTTTTTCTTGGAACAAGGATACAAGACGGCTGCAGCTGCTCATCACAGGCATTTTGTCTATCAGGGCACATTATAGGCAAAAGTATGAGCAAGGATTCTGCCAGATACCTCACAGTGTACAGAACACTTAATGCTGGGGGCAGCTCCGCTTCTTATCCCTTCCTTATAACTCTAACAGTTCAGATGGTTTCATGGATATTTCAGAAAAGCTCTCCCCTCCTCTTACACTGCCAGCAATTGTCCTATGATTTCGTCACAAGGGCAAATTGCTGGACACTTTGACCTTTATACATAAAAATGCTTTGAAATTTTCAAGTGCCTTTGAAAAATAATTTTAAATATTATGAATTTCAATGCATGAAGATTCTTGGAAATATTATTTACAATTCATCCACCCACTTGCGAGAAGGGGATTCTCAGTTCTGTCGATGGGGAATAGGACCCCAAAACCTGTCCCAAGACCAAAAGTAATTGGAGAATATGGTAAAGAAGACAATTTTTTTGTATCATTATATCATTATTACATTATAATAAAAACAATAACTTGAGACAAAGAAAACAAGATCACCCACCAGTTATGATGAGCACCTAGTTCACAAGGAAACCACCCAAAATTCCATAGGAATTTGCCCATAGGACAACAGTAAAACTGAGGTAAGCATGATATAGTACAAGAATAAAATTTCAAGAAAAGAGGAGATCATTATATCTTACAGTACACACCTTCATTTTATGTTTCACATTATGTGTTAACTTCTTCAATGACATGATTTAATTTTATTTTTCTTCTCAAAACTTTCCTTAATGAAAATGTTTAAATTTTTAAAAAATTATATTCCATTCTTACTAGCAACCGAAAATCAAGAATAATGAAATTGCTACAAATATATAATTACCAAAGTGTACAAATAGCAATAAAACTACTAATCAGATTAGGACAACACATTCATGTTTGGAAACAACAAACCTAGCCATACCTACTTACATCTAAATGTAATGCCTTCACTAATTCCAAATGTACAAAATAATTCATAAAACCCTCTCAAACATTTTTGCAGCTGTAACTGTTTCCATAGGTCCCATCTCTGGCAGACTGTCTAGGTATAACTGAAAGGCATGCCAGGACACCTATGGGTTTTTAGTTCAACAGCCAGTGTAACTGATAAGCATGCCAGAATATGTATGGCCAGTTAAGGGGACTAATTGGAATACTATTGAGCACTCCCTTGTCAAAACAAACTTACATGAAGTGTTAGGGTCAATAAAAATATGTGAATATATGGTGAGATTTACACATTCCTAATTTTCCAACTTCATTAATATACAGTAATTTGCATAATATTGGAGTTATGCATTTCCATGAAGGGATTTCTCACTAACCAACAATGGTGACAAAAAGATTTAAAAAATAAAATTACCAGAAGCATCTTTCAGCCAATATCCTGAAACTTCTTCATTGTATGATCTAGATACTTCCAAAACCTGCATTAGACGATCAAGAAGTCCATGTACCACTTCAAACCCTGATTTTTTACCCGAGTGTACAGCACAAACATACCGTTTATTTCTAGCTCCAACTTCTGAAAATCCATGAAATTAAACAATCATTGTAAAAGCTTATCATTCTAATATAACACATTAACATACACACACAAATACACACCACTCATGGGGTCGGTGCAAACAATGTCAGAAACTTCAAACAACTTCAAAGGGAGAGGCATTTTCTTGTTAGCGTTCAAAGTTCGTAAAAGTCCAGGTAATAGTGTGGTTCGTGCAACTTGAAAATCCGAAGTTTTTGGATTTGATATGTGTACTGCAGGAATATCCTCAATTTTCTTTCCCAATTTCGATGACACATCATCCCTGGAGCACTAAATAAGAAACAAAATGATAGAGAAAATACATTTCACCACATAATCAAATAAAGCCCTAATTCCTCGGAAGAATAAATAAACCAAGAGAGAGATGCAAAAATAGCAGTCAACAGTAAATTTTTCTCTTGCTTCTATTTCTTACTAAGATTTTAAACAGAAAATTAATAAATAAATAAATCAAGAAAGAGACATTGAAAATAAAAATAAATTCCCCTAAAAAACATGCTGTACAAGAATCTAAAAAAAAACAATCTGTAAAGAATCAAAAACAAAGTAGTTTTAACGAAAAAAGTTTTAAAAATACAATTCACAAAAACTTCCCCCAAAAAACAATTATTTAAAGACAAATTGTTGTACACGTCAGGAATATTAAGTATTGTTAGGTCCAGCATTCTTTTTGAAACCTTTGGCCTACTCTTTTACACACTACTGCTTGTTAAAATCAAAAGAAGCATTCTAGATAATTCAATAAAAAACTTTGGAAAGAATGAAAACTTTGATCTTTCCAGTTATACATGCTAATTTTTTGAAAACTTTTTCTTATATTTACATACTACATTTGATTCTATGAGATGACAAAACTATTACTTTCTTTATAGTCTTCACATAGAGACTGTCGATTTATTATAAGACAGTTGATGATTTATAACCTTTTTCATTCCCTTTTTGTGTTCATTACTTCACTCGTTGTCAACATGGGTATGATGATTATTAGTATAATATAGAACAAAAACACTCTTTTATTTGCTTGATATTACTGAAGCATACTTCAATCATACTAATTTATGAGAAGAATTTCAATGAAATAGACATGTTATTGAAATATTTAATGGGACCTTAAGCCTTGACAAAATATTATTGGTCTTGAATAGAAANTTTAATGGGACCTTAAGCCTTGA
Organism: Laupala kohalensis; assembly: GCA_002313205.1. Taxonomy (NCBI): domain Eukaryota; kingdom Metazoa; phylum Arthropoda; class Insecta; order Orthoptera; family Trigonidiidae; genus Laupala; species Laupala kohalensis. The sequence goes on along the minus strand of NNCF01128142.1, from coordinate 518,274 downwards.
CAAAATATTATTGGTCTTGAATAGAAATGTTTTCAAATTTGAACATTTACAGGATCATTCTATATGGAACTAGGTTTTATTAATATAAAAAGAAATGTAAAAAGTGCATGTTGAAAAATATTTTGAAACAAAAAAATTTTCTTCAAGCCTGTGATTGTATCAATTTCCATTTTCTATAAAAACCATTTATGCACTAAAAGACTGCAATTTTGTTTCATTAAAAACACACGAATGTATACACAAGTAGAAAAACTTCTGTATCAATTTCATATTTATAAGAGCAAATGCGACACAAATACCATTTGCAATAAATAGTTAGCAAATGTATTTCTGTACATAAATACAGTAAAACAATACAAAGGAAAGTTATACAAATGAAAATTAATCCCCCAAAGACCGTGAACCCTCACATGTTCCTGTTGAGAAAATAATTCGTTAACACTGCTCTCGCTCCAATGTCACAAAAAGACAACATTCGTTCCCGACTGTAATGTAGAACAAGGTAACTTACGAGTGAAACTAATAAAGATACGGCAGCAAGTACAATCATGCAAGATCAGTTGAACCAGTCAGTCATCATTAAGCACTCTCCCACTTATCACAAAAACTTTCTCCCAATTTAGTAAATGTTTCTGAAAATCTGTAAGCCACTTAGGAATGCAATACGAATAAAGCTGACTGATGTTTAGTCAGACAGTTTACTGACAATTTGATTAGATAAATATACAAAATTACTCACCAAGCTAAATGTCAATGCTTCAGTAAAACCCGCTTGTGTTATCTGTTCTCGGACTGAGTCGGATAACTTGTTCAAGGGAAACTGAAACCATCATTAATTCTATAAAATATACGAGTATCTCGCAAAGAAAATAAAGTTTAACGTGGATTTAGGATGAAAATAACAAAATGTAAGTTGGGAGGGTGGGAGGAGAGATGGAAGAAAAGAAGGGTGGAAGGAATAAAACAGCAAAGAAGAATAAGTGAGCAAAACAAGGGTGTGAGAAAGGTGAAAGGAAGATGAGCTCAGAAATAAATAGAGGAAAGAATGAATTTTAAAAAACTTTTAATTAAGCTAGCTGTATAACACACTGATTTATAGCAATTCACAATTATATAATTAGAAGGAAAGAAAAGTAATGTAGTACACCCTACACCTGACGTTATGTGCATTAACATTTCTCTCTCTCCTCAGTCGAGGAAATTCTTAAAAGACATGAATTTTGTGGGAAGAAAAACGAGAGAATTTGTATGTTACTCACTTGTTTACCAACTGAGAATGTAGGGGGCATAACTTTTGGAACATTATTATAGCCAAAAGCTATAGCTACGTCTTCATAAATGTCACAGGCATGTATGATGTCTTGTCTTGTCGGAGGTACAAGAGTTTCTATTTCTTGTCCCGATGACAGAACTTGAGACTTCAGACACATTTTGCTGAGTAATGCAGCAATTAACTGAGATGATTCTCTAAAACATCGAGAATAGTATTTCTCACACATTCATTTTCTAAAATTGCAATGCAAAATAAAACTTGTGGCTTACTCTATTCCAATATAACTATTAACTTTGCGAGTTTGAATGATTTCTGTTCTGGAAGAAAGGCAGGGATACTTCACACTCATCCCGTCTGGTTTTACCACTTCACAATACTCTATAGTGTATTTTTCAGAACAATATTGACTAAACATGCAAACCAGTGTATCCAAAACAATTTTTGCCTGTAACATACACATTACAAGTGAATTTCCCCATAAAAATATTTGTTATGAGAGAACACTATTTAAAAATTAACCTGCCAAGGTTCATACTTTCGTCAGATCTGTTGCTGTGCACTCTATGAAAACATTTTTAGTATTTAGAGAAATTTTTGAATGATCTCCATTAATGATTGGTGGAAGTGACAGTACCACTCCTTTACTGTCATAGATGATGGGATAAACAGGACTGTCTTTTATAATAGGTAAATACTGCTTGAGTTGGGCATGTGTCTGCAAAATAACAGACAAAGAATAACTGTTTATATGCATAAAAGTGACATCAAAATTAAAATAATAGTAGAAGACTAAGTAAGATATGGAAACAATGACATATAACTTTTCAATAACTTACTGCATACAAATCCATAATACCATGACCAGAATATTCCTTATCTTGATTGAGTGGCTTAAAATATATCTCTGAGGGTGGTTTTGCATCAAAATAAAATGGCCCACACAAAGTATCTAAATCATGAGTGCCAATAGCGACTAAAGATCGCTTACGACATATGTTTTGATGCAATTTATCCTGGAGATCTATGAAATTGTTGTAGGTATCCTGAGAGAAAGTTATATTTCGTAAAACTGCTGCCACTGCATGAGGTCGAATTAACTTAGTCTGCAAATGACGAACAAGTGTTTGCAATAAATTTCAGATCTCAGTAAAAGTGGTCTAAATTACAGAATAATTCATCTTGCAACATACAAAATAATACTCAACACTTTATATACCTATATGGAAAAAAAAATTCAGTCAACATAATGATTATACAGAAATAAAACTATAAACAGTGAGTTAAAAGTATATCAAATATTTTCATGGGTACATTAAAATAAATGAAAATTAAACTTCAATAGGAAGTTAAACACTGGTCTCAAATACATACAATTCTGGGACATTAAATGCAAAATATAAATATATTCATGATTATGGTTATGAGCATCAGCATAGTCTCACACTAACTTGTCCATTTATGGAAGATAATTTATTCTTGTCACATCAACCTTGTGGTGGATTACGGAACAGTATTATGGAACAAGTAGTCCCTTCTGAAATACAGTAACATGCAGCACATGAACGTTCAAAACCAAGAGTGGTAAGCAGCATTTCTTGTTAAGTGTTGCACTGGAAGTTCTACGTTAATTGTAACAAAAAGTTTACTTCTAGCAATTTGATACAAAAACTTGCAATTTTTCCTTCTTTAACAGTTTAACTAAATTATTCACTTGGGATTTAACTAGTTCCTACTTCTATTCACTCCAATTAGGCAAGGTAGGTGTGAAGGTAAGAAAATAGCATTAATCAAAGAACTAAAGACCTAATAATAGAAAAACCTTGTTAGTTGCTTAAGGTAGTACTCAAGGCGTAGGTAGAATTAAATCACAAAATATCTGAAATTGGCATAAATAAACAGAGTAACATGTATTTATTGTGGTTTCAACTCAAAACATACCTCACTGGCCATTTAAATGAAATAATAACAATTATAAATGATAGTGCATCTTACAGAAAAAACTCTTATTTTCAAAAAATGACCAACTTTTCAATCATGAAAGTGAGGAAAATTTACTATGGAAAATTTGCTACAAATCAAAGTATTTTTTACATCAATTTTATTTATCACCGGGACATTGAAAAAAAAGATATTTAACTTTTTCAGAGGTAAGGTGCACAAACCTCAGATGCACTGTGCTATGCCGCCATGTTTGTACATGCTCTTATCAAACAAGTCAAGTGAGATCCTGAATATTGTTTGTACTATATTATTAACTGATAGTTACAAATTAAATAATGTTTTTTCTTCATCATTATTCATATTGTTGCAGTTTTAAATAACTAATAAGGAAAACATTTACACATCTGAGTGATTTGACTCATGTGAAAGTGATGACTGGTCCCACCGTAATTATCAAAGCAAATGGGCAAAACGCATTTTATACAATAGAATTATAAGTGACCTTAAAAGAAATTCAAATCAAATATGGCTACTCCAAAAATAAAAAACTTTAAAGATAAAGAGATGTATTTCATACAACTTAAATCATAATGTATATTTCCATTCAAACTTGTTTTGCAATAATTCTTAGAAGAAATACTTAACAAAGACCTATAGAACATTCATGAAAATTAAAAAGTACTTCATTCCCTTACTTTCCTCAATTAACCATGAAGCCCTAATAGATTTGATACAAGTCAAATTGTTATTTCATTGCCAGTTACAATGTTCATTTGAAAATAGTTCAGATATGCTGAACAAGTTTTGCAACCCCCAGACAATCTTACTACCCTCATATTTTCTACACCCTTCCACGGGTGTTTACATTACAAGGTTCTCGGACATATTTTTCATTTTCAAGAATAAACTACTATAATTGTTTGAAAAGTTTTTTCACCATCTCTGCTTGGCTAGCATTCAAATATGAAGGAGATGAGTCATAGTTACCATTTTTAAATACATTAATGAAATTCCCAAGTTTCGCCAATAAAGTTGTTACCTTGGCAAAATGTGGAAATTTCATTATTTCTACAATTGTATTTATAACCAACATTAAGGAAACAAATAAAACAGAGCTTTCATCTTTCTAACTTTAAAAGCACTGCCACTTAATAAACGTTTTATTCGGGTTTTTTTAAATAAATACTTGAGAAACAAAATTGTACCTGGGGCTTTATAATTAACTTCTGCATAGCATCTTTTGGTTCCAAAGCCTTGTACACAGGAGGTAATATTCTGAAAGAGTAAAGTTACTATCAGAAATAAATAAACACAGTGATGGGAAAAACATTTTTAGGAGAGGGCCAAGAAAATAAAAAGAATTTTTCAGAGGGCCAATATAATTTACCATTAAACTAACAGACTGTAAAAAATTGTGCAAGTACATTCTTGGTCGTGTGAATAAATATGAGCCTCTGCTGTCATGATTGTAAACTTGCAAATGATCAATTCAATTTCCTGATTAATTTCATGATTTGTTTGCAGCTTTTAAAGTAACATTAATAATGTTAAATAAATGTAACTTTAAATACAAAGATTTTAATAAAATTACATCTTCTGTGAGCAGAGCACACATCCTGCAATCTCTAGTTTGCCTCTCACTTTTCAACACATGAAAACTCGACAATGCAACTGACTACATAAAATCGTTAAGATTTTCAATATAAAATTTTTAGATTGACACTAGATAGAGATTAATTCATAGCAAACATTTTGAAACAGGAATGGAGTTACACAAGGACACATACTTTCACAGGGTGGACAGTATTTTTCAATAACATATTTTCTTGACTTTTCAAAGTATTGCTGAGAATATTTTTAAGTTTTCCCTGACTCTTGTGCAAATCACTGAAAATATGTTTCAAAATAACTTGTGAAACACATTGTCATGTACATTGACAATAACTGCATATTTGGGAGATTGTTAACTAATTGTAACAATTTTCAAAATTGGAACAATAATAAAAGAAAAAGTACAGAAGAACAAGTTTATATATTTATCTGAGTTTATCACTGTAAACACAAATTAAGTGAACATTATTAACTCACAAACCTTGAATAAAATAAATTATCATTACTATCACGTGCAAATAAATCTTACAAATTAAACAGCGAGATGCTCAGAGTATTAAGTCAATCACAATCGCTCATAATTCTTATTCAATTCAATTGAGTAGTTTTATTTCTGTCCAATTCTTCAAGTTTTCTTTGCACTTTATCCAAAATTTTCGTTTTCTTATGAGCAAGTTCTCTCCATTGTTCTGTATGTTGGTGTTCTCTGGTACTTTCTTTGTTTTCTATTTTATGGCGTCTTGATAACAATCATAAGCTTTTCGGATTGCAAGAGGGATGTCTATTTCTTATTCATATAAGATCAATAAAGGAAGAGAGAGAAATTATTTCTGATAGTTTTTTAATATTTGGGAATCTTCTTTGAATTATTGTCTAACACACATCAATGCGGGAAATTTAGATTGTGTTACATTGCAAGTAGACATAAATAAAAGTAATTTCAAAATTTTGAATTAATTTCAATTAATTGAATGGATGTAAATTATTTTCTTTAATTCTGAAAAATGAAAAATATATATTTCTAAATCTAGAAAGAAAAAAAATTGACACTAAAATTATTTCCCTGATTTTTCTAGGTTTTCCACATTGTTTCACACTCAGGACATCTTGCTTCAAAATACCAGACTGGATTATTTATTTATTTCAATTTGTCTAATGAAACAAAAAAGTTTAGTGCCACCCTTGCTTCATGCGAAACAGTCTCGTTCACAAACACAATACTCGCAATAGTAATAATATTCATCGCCCTAGAGTGTCAACCGCTCTTTGCCAAAAAGGACCGTATCATTCGGGAATTGTTCTATATAATTCCCTGCCCAAGAATATAAAAGATATTATGAAATTGAATCTCTTCAAATCCTCGGTTAAAAACTACCTCCTGCACCAGTGCTTCTACAATGTAAAAGAATTTATTGATTNAACTTATAACAATTTCAAAAACTATTTTCTTGCATGATTGTGTTGCCGTATGGCTCATATTAATTTAGTTTTATGTGTACTCAACTTTGGCACGGTTGTGTACATTAATTCTGTAGCCCCATCCTGGCCCGGGTTTTTCTCCGTTTTTCCTTCGGGTAGAGGCGGATTTCTTATACAGGTTCTCTAGGCTTTGTCTAGGGGTGTCTTTTTTGTAACAATACATCCTGAATTTAGTGTTTTATCAATTTATTTTTAAACGCTATACTCAGAATAATCGATAGTTTGATAATAATTCGTACATGTAAATTTTTTGCGTTAAATTACAAATATATTGACATTCTATTAGTATTGTAACTCGTAGCTAACTTTTCATCTTATCTAGGAATTTTTGCTGAAACTTTTGAATCCACCTCTGTCTTAGGGCCCTTAATCGGAATTGATGGGATGGTCCCTTGCTTGCTTCCGGAGAGTAAATTAGTTTATTGTACTGTTTTTTTGACAATAAATTTATTATTATTATTATTATTATTATTATTATTATTATTATTATTAATATATTAGGGAAACACTCACTTGCCCTGAAATACAAGAAGTCCTCGAACCAGTCCTTCTAAACAAAGCAAATCATATCTATTAGCAGGAATATCAATCCTATAAATAATGTCTTCAGAAGCATCGCCACCTTTATCGCGTCCTTGCTCCTTTATAATCATATGTTTTTCTGTAGTCTGCAAAGTTAAAAAAAAAATTACAAGTCAGAAGAATCAAATTATAATTCACTGCACATAAATGAAAATAAGTCAACTGAATTAAAATAGGTTGAATTAATTCCTATTCCTACTAAAAGAAGTTTTAGGTGGGCATAGGATTCTGCATGTGATTTGAGCAGCACTCACGCTTTGTTGTTTTTGTAATTGATGATGATTCCTAATGGTATTGAAATGTTGTGTGATATTTTAATTCTGCTTTGAAAATTTGTTCATGAAATTCACGTTTTCTGAAGAAAATGGTCTGCTTAATTTTATTGACTTAGTTTATTATCCCCCATGTAGTCATAAACAGTTTGCAACTGCTTTTGGCAATAAAGTGTATTTATTTATTTAGTTAGATAGTTAATCCACATCAACAACTAAACTTTCAAACAAACTAGAATTTCAGAGAGGGAGTTGAAAGCTGCAGAGCAAAGAAAAGGAACTAGGCCATATGATGCCAATGTGTGTCATTGGTCACACATTGGCTGTCAAAGTGAAGAAAATTAGTGATTCCGTCAGAGTTAAATGGGCAGAAAGAGCTGTTCATAGAATTAGAAATTCTATTAATGAAAGAAATAGATATAAGAATTACAATTTACTAATTTTTGAAATGAAATACGGTGTTACTTTTGTATAATTCTCTTCCCAAAAATCTAAAAGATATAAATAAATTGAATCTCTTTAAACCCACAGTTAAGAGATTTTTAATGTGCTATTGTTTTTATAATGTGACGAGTTTACAGATTTTAATAAAAGAAGTTAAATAATAGTTTCAATTTCCTAATAAATATTGTTTTCCACATGACTTTGGACAAGGTAAGTGATGTTAATGTCTTATACTTCATCACGCCATTGTTACAGTACTCTAGATACCAATTAAATTCCTTTTCATGCAAGTTAATTTTGCTCCTTTCTGTTTTGAATAGTCTATTTATAACTGCACACAACCTTGGCACATTGGTTGTGCACATTACCTCTGTACCCCGTTGTGGCCCAGGTGTTTCTCTGGTTTTCCTCCGGGTAGTGGCGGATTTACCTTGGGCGGGTATGTCATTAATAAATTTGTTATATTAATCTCAAATTTTTACTACACAAATATCTATAATTTATTTTGAACAGTAAATGGATTACATTAAGTATTTATTAAATAATTTCTTTTATAAATATTAAATCCGCCACTGCACAAGGGCCCTAGATTGGAAACAAGCAATATCATAAATTTATATTATAAATTCCAGAGAGTAACTTAGTTTACTACCCCCCATGTGGTCGTACACAGTTTGCAACTGCTTTTTTGACAAAGTTTATTTAAACAGGTGTAATTAAGGCTTTCAGAGCCAAAATATTTCAATTGAAAATGCATATTTTTTCCATGAAACAAATCACCAACATAAGAAAAAGCCAATGAAGCAGACCAAAATTCTATGAAAATTAAAATGCTATTATTTTATATTTAAGTCATTTGAGTGTACATATAAGGTGGAAATTCTTTCCAATAAAGGTTGATGTAGAGGTTTTCAAAATTAAATTTATACATTCCCAAAAGAGCCAGGTGGACTCATACATTAACAGAGATTTATAGTTACTAATGCATGGTATAGTATACAACATACAAAAAATGAAATAATGATACCAAAAATGATGCATTCACATATTTATTAAAAAAGAAAACACAAAAATTATTGCTTGTAGGTTTAAGCTTCTTCAAAGTAGAAGACTTTAATTAACTTTACAAATAAATAAATTTATTGCAAAAATTCTGTTACAACTGCATATAACCACGTGGAAGACAATAAACAAATGTACTCACTTGAAGCAAGCAAGGGACCATCTCATCAATTTCGATCAAGGTCCCTAAAACAGAGGCTAAGGATTTAACATTTAACCATACTCCTACGATAAAACTAAAAATAGTTCGCTGTGTGTTAAACTATTAACAGGAATTCGAACAAATTTATATTTAATACAACACAAAAATGTTATTTCACAAGTATGCACTATTATTTTAAAAAAAGATTAAAATTATTTTTCTATGATCATTTATAAATATAAACAAACAAAAAACAGAGGTAAATATTTGTTTTAAGATTCTGAAAACAAGGGACATTACATTTTTAAATTGTTAACTTAATGGTTGTAGATTATAGTATTAACCAAGTGAAATGATAGTGGCAAATAAAATACTTTTTTCAATTCACAGCAAATAATACCCTAGACACATCAATCAATTAATATACATTTCAAAATTAAAAGGGAAAGTTTCCACAATCAACTCATAGAACAGCAATTAAGTCTTTTTAACACAATGTCATGAAATCAGAAATGATTAGGTATATAAGAATGGAGTTAATTGGCTTTGCTTCTGGACACCTCATTGAAGATTCAATTAATTTAAAATGTAAAATTGTCATAAATAATAAAAGTTTTTTATGAATTTGGAAAAAAGTCTAATCCATGATATTACAAGCAACTCGTTACAATTTAAAACTAGGTATCTTAAGAAATTTCAGAAATTCATTTTGTTAATAAATAGCTACGACTAGAAGAACCTTAGAAACTGAGTTCAATTAAGAATGTTACACTAGTAACATGGCATGCATTTACACCAGGAAATTATAATGTGTAAATAAGACTGGCATTTGGTCAAATGTAAAGACAGACCAAAGAAAAAGATGCACAATAAAATATATTAGGTATCAAAAAAGGAAAATTCGACAGAAAGTGAAATATTCTGCAGAATGAGACTTACAACTTCATCCAACTCCAAACCGAATTCAAAGCATAAATCTTGAAACTGTTCATCCGCTGAAATCAAGAAATCATTCACACACAAAAAAAAACGATAAAATACGGTAAGTTAATGACGACTGCAAATGTTAAAAGTAAATTAATACTTACTGTATGTTTGTCCAAGTCTGTCAAATAATAAGTCACGCTTGATTCCAATGGTAGGCATTTTTACGTATTGAAAGATTCAAACAAAAATTCCACAAATTCCCAATAACTCAAAATGTTGTACCAATGAAGTAACCTAAAAGTTCCCTCGTGGAAGCCGATCGGTCGTGGCTCGCCGTCCCGTCAGCGCCAATCAGCACCCAGTTCACTGCAGTTCACCTTCCATGCGCCCTACCGTAATCCACGTCAACTTACCCTGATGCCCTGGTTCACAGTGAATTATCTTACTGGGCTCATGGTGCGAGGAATTTCGACATAACTTCATTTTCTTCATTAGATTTCGTCTGAACATATATAAGTTGTGTTATATGTTTCTTCAATCATCCGAAACTTTTCACAGAAATATGGTCAACATTAAGTTCAATGTATATTTTAACATTAGAATCGCCGTCGGAAGGTGGTTCACCTTGCATCAAATTGGGTGGTAATGAGTTATGGATATTGTATGCAGTTATATGCGTGGTTGAGTTTGGTTGATGAACCCATTTTTACGACCTCGATCGACTTCCGGCAGTACCGGAAATGAATTTTTAAAAAGGAACGGACAATTTTCGAACTTTTTCCGGATTTCATCGATTTTATCTCGGAAGCTCTGGGTTTTTGCAACAATATGTACTGTTCTGAAGAACAGTAAATTTGAGATCAGAACGATCTGTGCGGACCAAAAATGTTCTAAAATACGGTACCATTAATGTTACAATAATTTTTGACATTCCGCATTGACATACACTTCAGGGATTCTACTACAAGAAATAAGCATTGGAAACTTACGAGTCTGTTATGTTAAACTGGGTTGAAATACGATACAAGTTCAATACACAACTTGCTCATGTTGTGTTAAAAAGAAAAATGAAGAATAACAGTAGAGCCTATCAAGTTGATCAGGTCAATCAGTTCACTACCTCCCTGTGTTGAACTCCTATGGCTAATTCCGAAAATGGGCAAGTTTTAAGTACTTGGAAAAACATGGATTCAAATGACTATGTTTTATTAATCGATCAATACACATAACAAAGTAATAAATTATAAAATTATTAATAATCAATATAGCAAAGTCGCTCGCTCGCTGCTTGTCTTCCTCATATTATGTTTGGTAACGAAAGTAAAATTAATACATTTCTCTGAAATATTTCCTTCTTTTTTTCGAGAGAAAAATCTTACATAGATTGAATGCAACGCTAAAACATAATCACTGTTTTTAATTGGTCAGATAAGTATTTTCATTTAGTTGCAATTTTTTACCAAATGCTGGAAATATACCAAACATTACTTACTCAAAACGGAACAATCATCTCTATAGAAAGTGATGGAACATGTTACCATTGAATTTCACAGCAAGATTAACCAAGGTACATTGTAAGGGCCAGCTTAGACTTGACTTTATAGGACGGTGTCTCTTCTAACTCCCTTGCCGAATTCCAGTATGCTCATTGCCCTTAACATTGAGAGGCCCAACTTAGCCATTACGAAGGACCGACCAGCCTTCATGGAGCTGGGGGACATGGCGGAGAGCACTGAGGACAGCATCAGAGTATGTCCGCCAAAAATGCTTACACAACTCTTCCCTCAGTCATCATGTCTATCTGCCCTTTCCAGAGCGGATAAGAATGCAGCGAGACTTTTATGACCTACGCGGAGGCTCATTCCCATTCTCCACCCTTCATCTTCTGCGTCAGGTATAGTAATAACTGCCTGTACTGTTTACCCGCACCGATCCAATTCACCTTCCATTGCCCTAATTCCAGACATTCTCATGGACAAATGGAAATATCGTATTTCTCCATGCAGGGACCAGGAGAAGTCATTGTACCAGTTGGACACTGGGCTTCCTCTCCCACAATATCTTTGAGCCCACATTCTAACCACGTTTTGGTTATCCCCAGACCTTTGAGAACGATGGTCTCTCCACCTATCATTCCTACATCTCACTCTTTCTTTCAAACATAATCTGTCAAACATCCAGGCAACCCTAGAACTTCGCAATTTCCAGCCCACCTTCCCTTTCATCGACTGGATGATGCTCTCGGGGACCTGGAGCAACAAACCCTCCATGCTCAGAATCAAGAAATTGGGTTCGCCTATAACAAGCAGGCTCTGACAGTCCACACTTCCGTGGCAACTGCTCTTTTTCTTGGCGGAGTAAAGGGGATGTCAACGATTTCGCACAAAAAATTCAGGCAAGGTGCTGACACCGACGGTGTCTGTCATTCGCACTCCGGGAATGCCAAACGTGCAGCCAGCAGATATCACCATAATGGTGGAAAACACGGAAAACGTCAAGCAAGAGGTATCAACCAACACCTTCCCGGAATCATGCAGGCACTGGACTCCATCCCCTGAGAGCAGCAAAGCATACAGGCTGGGTGCAGCTTTATGGCCAGCAGCTACTCCTCGACGCAACCGAGGGTACACACGCAATCCGAGGCAGCTATCTACAACCTCATCAACAACAGATATTTCAGATAAAGGAGGACAAGGCGTCCGCGTTTCAGGTGTACGGAGAGACCAAAGGTGGGAATCAGTTCTTTCGAGGAATCCAGTAGACCCTTCTTCCTTTTAGTAAGTGAGGAGAGATTGGTTACGGGGCAGAAAAAGATATCTACTGCTCTTGCTGATTCATTTTTCACTCCTCCCTGAGTTTTTCTTTCTAATTATGAGTTGAGGAATTCTGAATCTTCCATACGCTTCCTAGTTTCTCATTGAGTGATGGTGAATGGCAAGTTTAGAATACCAGAGGAGATGCAAATTTATTCATGAAGTACTTCTGCTGAGACTCAAGGAGTGTTCTTTTATTGTTGGTTTCAATCGAAAGGATGGGGTAGTTATAAAACTCATTATGTACATAATGACAACTTACTAGGATAGTATGTGTCAAACAAAATTAAGAGAATTTTGTGTAGTAAAAATGAATGGTCTTGCAGTGAAATCACCATGTACGTCTTACGTGTCACGTAATTGCCATCTTGTCTGATGAGAAATAATATCATACGCTTTAGTAGATACCCTACAGGGCAATAAACACTGACTTCGAGACCTGCGCTCATTTTGAACAACGGAGGAGTGTAAGGGGCAGCTTAAATTTGACTTAAAAATCTGTCACTTCTGGGTATTTCACATTGTCCGCACCTGAAAGTGATATAAAATTCCTTTGCAAGGTGAAGTCTTTGCCAAGGCAGCGGGCAGTGAAGGTTGCATATGTGCAACTCTCACTGTTTGTATTCTTCGTGGTCACGTCTATGCAGGGTTGAGCTGCAGGGTGACTTCGCGAATCAGCTTAAAAATGGAACAGACACAAAAAGAGGGGTCAGAAGCTGCCGTCACGAGAGCCCTGTATTCGTGTCTATGGAGAACCCACACATAGTCGCAGCCTTCAACTCGACACTGTTGGTGAGTTACGCCTCCCACTGGCGATGACGGGTTGCTGGCATTCGAGGTTTGATTCTCGAGTACTGGTCAAGTACGGAAGTAGCAAGTCTACTGAATGCACTCAATGGACAAGCACGGTAGAAGCAAGCTCAATATCTACTTATACCAGTAACTCGTAGATTATATTAAACTGTATATTATTACTCAAACATTTATATTATGATAAATAAGTTCGGGGGGGCGTTTTCATCCGAGTACTTCTATTCTACAGGTAGGTGGCTCCGACAAGATCCGTGGTGCCCATCTTCGCCATCTTCCTCATAATGCTGTCCTACTCACTAATATCTTCAATTCTTACCATTCTCTCGGTTACTTTCCTCTTCCATGGAAACATGCCACTATCTTTCTTGTCCCCAAGTCGGGGACAAATCTTTGGGACCCTAACAATTGTCAACCCATCAGTCATCGTTCTCTTTTTGGCATACTCTTTGAGCGCCTAGTCCTCGCTAAACTTACTCCTCTCCTTGAATCCTCTCATGCTATTCGTCCCACCCAATTCGGATTCTGGCGCAATACGGCTGCAGCTCTGCAGACCTCGCGTCTGGCACAGAAATTATCCCCCATCCTCTCTCGAAGAATTGCCATTCCTTTAATCTTCTTTGACGTCTCTTTCGCCTTTGACACTATCCATCACGACCTACGTCTTCACAAAACCAATTCCTTAGTCCCTCCCGTTTTTCACCACCTCCTGCGCAGTTACATCTCCGGGCGAGTATTTCAAGTTCGTTACAACAGTTCCCTTTCCACCATCCGACCCATGTGTGCTGGGGTTCCCCAGGATAGTGTCTGGACACCCACTCTTTTATCACTTTTTCTTCACGATCTTTGTGATACTCGGCATGTTTCCGAATTCTTTTACACTGATGACAAAGTATGCGTCACGTGCATTCAATCTTTCTGTTGCTATCTCAAACCTTCAATTTCCTACTTCTCGCTTGGAAACTTGGAGTTCTTGTAATGGACTCACCTTGAACCCCTACAAGTGCCAGGCAATTATCTTCACATTCCGCCATCTGACCAACAAGTCCTTGCAAAACCTGAGGTCGTTCAAGGTCAAAGACAACACTGTGACCTGGTCCACAAGTGTCAAGTACCTTAGGGTCACGATGGACAGGAAACTTTGCTGACAAGATCATGCAAACCCTATCCATTCCAAAATGAATACCACGCTCGCCCGACTTTCCCCAATCTTCACTAATCGTAGGATCCGGGTCAAGGTGAAACTTCTTATCTATAAAACCTGCATACGCAATCTTGCGCTTTATGCCTGCGAAACCTGGGTTTCTGCTTCTAGGTCTTACCATCATCACCTTCACATTATGGAGAACCAGTTCGTTCGGATGGCTGTACGACAGCCGATGGGCATTCCCAATTCTTATCTCCGTTCTTTATCTAATTTGGAATCCATCACCAAAATTATTTTTCATCGTGCCCGGAAACACTTCCGGAAGGTGTTCCATACCCCTCCCCGACATCTTCAAACAATATTCACGTCATCTTGCACGCAAAGTCAATCCTGCTGCACGCCGAAAATACCCCTCAGACATTCTCAAACTCCCGATTTACACTTTTTAACCCTAAAAACTTTTCTTTTCACAACATTCACTCCTTCGTTCTTTTCTCAACGTCTCAGACCTTCATTTCACACCCTCTCTGCATTTATACCCACTATATCTTTTTAAATAATACGAGTGCCTAAGTCGCCGGTTTCCGGCGGACATGGCGCTTGAATTTTATGTTCCAGGAGACCTTGTTATCATGATAACCGTGCGACCATCCGCGATGAGCGGCATCACGGTGGAGGTGTGGTTCGCTGCCTGTCTGAACACGAGGTTCCGCTCGGCACGTGTGGTTGGACGCTACCCTTGCTGAAGACACGACGCCCCGCGTATGATCCTCATTATTCCTAGATGATCATCACACTTATTTACCAACCCTTACAACATTAGTGCACATGAACTGTTACATAACTAAATTATCAGTTGAGTCTTACTTCAATCTGTTCTTTTCTCAATTCTCTGGATGAATTTCATTGCAGTGTATTGAAATTTATTATATTGTGCTTAATAAGTACAAATAGGAGATGTTTATTTCCGTCGAGAATTCTAGCTAAAATGACAAAATAATTTTGAGTCATGGCACAGTTTTCTACCTCTTCTATATAATCACTGAGGATTAGGGAATCGTGCCATTGAAATATAATTCAGTATCCAGGTTCTCCCCCACTATATTTGTATTTTTTCAATGCTGTTTAGCCCGTTTAATTTCTGCTGGGGTAAAATAACTTTGTTGCCAATAAACTTATTTCCAGTGTTTGGGAAAAAATTACACTTATTTCTCTTCGGGTGGAAAAAATACACGAAGCAATAGGGTATCCTGGAGATCTATAAAATAATAAATCGTCATTTCCTTTATTTGTCTTAAGTTTTTTTGTCACGACTACGGTTAAAATTATGGTGGTAATGAAATATGTTGCAAGGGCGCCCTTGTGGAGGGGAATAATTAGATAAATTACCTCAATGAAAATAGGGGTGGGAGGTGGGGGTTGAAAATGGAGATTGAGTGGAAGTTAAAAATAGTTAATAGTTAAACAATTAATTGTCCGTGAACTACATCACAGCTCAATTTTGTGACATTCTTTTTACTTTCTCGTGTACGTAGTTGTAATCGTGAAATAATTCGAAAACGAGATATTTGCGGATATCCGTTTTGGAGACCCCTCATTCCGAAGTAGTGGTTTTTGGCTGGACATCCGTCCGGTCCGTCCGTCTGTGCGCAGCACTCCTGGCCGAATGGAATAATATTTTGTTTTCATTTTTCGTATTTAGGGTAGAATTTATTCGTGATATATGCATGTGCTTTCAATTTTCTTTTTATTTGAACAGAAAGAGCTCTTGACATGAACGTCAAAGTACATTTTTAAATATTTTTCAAACACTGGTCCAACACTTTTGCTTAAATTTTCTGTACGTAAAGTAGAATTAGTATGCATTACATTCGCATTAGCTGTATTTCGCTTGAAAGTTTGGTATAGGCTCAGTAAAATAATTTCTATCTGCTACATTCACGCATTTGTTTACTATTTTAAGAACCTTGAATATTATTTAACATGGATGAAGCACAGGTAGAGTAAATTAATATTCTAAGAAATGATTAATTTCTCACATTTAATTAGATTTATTGTGTTATATGTTGAATAAAAATGTTTGTAAGCCAGCGGAATTTTACCGCGAACTTCAGCGAAGGGTAGTTTGGAAAGGGAAGGCGTGAGGCGAGGATCTGAGTGAGCCTCATTGTTCTGAAGAGGGGTTGTAAATCTGCCAAGTGGAAGGGAATAGCGTCCTACGCATTTACATCTGCAAGAAGCAGAAGCAGAGTGGCAAGTGTTAGAAAAATAACGAGTGGCGTAGATGAGATTTAAACAAAGAAAGGACAGAAAAATTCTTAGTATTTTTCGAACATGGGAAACTCCTCGTGGAGTAGAAGTTAAACTTAATTGGACTAAAAAAAAGTCACGAAAACGTGAGGAAGCTTCAAGGTGAGAGGGAGGGAGATGTGTTAATAAAGTAACATGCAGAGACGCTCCAAAATCACGGATTCGATTTTTAAACATTCAATATTCGAACATTCAACGCTTAAGATTGCTTCAATTTTTAGACATTCGACATTCAACATTCAACACTTAGCATTTTAGCACTTAGTATTTCAGTACTTACACTTCAGTACAGCATTAGACCACTTCAACAATTTTTTGTATGAGTATTCTCGACTCAGAAATTTGTTGAATTAGTGGTATTACAACCATTAAGTTCCATTACGAACATAAAACAATGTTCAATTTGAACTTCAACATGATCAACTAATTCGTGTGAATTCGAATTCATGGGTGAAAATCATCACTCAACGTAAGATGTAATTAGTTCGGAAGTTTGAACAAAAAACTCAGTCGAAATAATTAAACTCAGTTCGCGAAACATGAACTTTGAATACGTGGAACCGTCTCGGCATCAGCGACCCGCTGGGTTCTTGGAAGGAACGAGGGGATGGAACCAGGGTGGGTGTGTACCAGTAAATGGGTCAATGGTCTCTCCTGTGATGAGCGAGTCAACAGCTCTGAGGAGGACGGCTAACTTGAATAAATTGGAACTAGGAGAGGGGCACCAACCTACGCCCACCACTTTTGACAGACCAGTTAATTCGAGTTGGCTGCGACCAACCATTATATGTTTTGTTGCTGTGAAGATTTTGTGCAACGAATTTGAACTTGAACGAACTAGCCCTGAACTGTTGAATATGTCAATGTTAAATTGATTAGGAAGGGCAAAGAAGAAGGGCATTAATGTAATTTATCCTGTCAAAATAAAATATTAATGTTAAATAATGGTGCAATTAAGTACCAAGTGAAAGAAGAGAGGTGCTTCTTTGTAATGTGTACCATTGTGATTTTGGACGGGGAGTGTGCATGAAGTATCATATAATAAGCATGTATCATTGTGTAATAAATAATTGAACCTATTATATTTAAATTGGCGTTTTCCTGTAACAAGGAACCATATTGTGTTGTCCTCACCTAATTTATGGGGCGAATCCTCCTATAAATTTAGTACAAGGAAGTGGGAGTACGAGTCTAGCCGGAGAAGTAAATTAAGGTGAGTGTTACCCACTACTCCACCCCCTTTACGCAATTGACGTTACCTCACATCCGATGACGCTGCATTATTTTTCTGTGTAAGCTTACGTATCAGATGTGTCCACTGCTCCTTTTGCCCGGATTTTCTTTTTTAATTCGTGCATGCTGTGTGTCATATTTAATATTCGTGCATATTGTTTGATTCGTGAGGATGTTATTTTATACTATTTTTTATCGTTTTAAGCATTAACTTGGCTACGTCCTTTGTTTTGTTTTGAAGGTAATGTTTGATCAATATTTTTGTTTATTTTTCATGATATTTTTAATTCAATGCTTTATAGCAGTTTCAATCATTAAAAATAGTATTTTTGTTAAAAATATATTTTAACTCTCGCATAATTCTTTAACAAGATATATAAGTAGCGTTACGAAATAACAGGAAGTAAATAAAAGATACAGTATCACCTATTCAACCGAAATAATTAATATATACGATTAGTGTTTATTAATATAATTTTTAAATTTCAAATTGAAAAAAATTTAACTTTTTAGTTCCTAATAAATTACATATGAATATTTATGGTCTGGTGGCTTTGCTCTCACGTTAATAATATCATATTTATCTTTACATTTATTAATAAATATATCTCTTAAAATAGAATATAAATCTTGCTGATTTTATCTCCCCAAAAAACAGAATTTGCATAATAGAGATTGTTTTATACAGATGTTAGTAAAATATTTCTTTAATAAATTTTTGAAATTGGGTAAAATGAAGACGATCAAAATATGGAGCAACATGTGAAAATTATCCCTCTCCTGATAGAATGCTTTAATGCCGCTCTCTAGTCCAGACTGAGAATCGTAAATGAGAAAGTATGTGCAATGGTTTTGCACCACTACTTTTCCATGTTTCACTGATACTAATTTCGCGTGTCTTTGTTATACCACTTTGCACGATATACCCAACATAAATCTATTTTTTGTTCAGTGTTTACAATAGTTTTCAGTTTCCTCTTATTCATTTCATAAAACAAAATACTCTGTGTACGTATTCTGTATATTTCAACTAAGTGCAACAACCGTAGTTCTCTGGAACCGTAACTGTAAAAAACGTTAACTCCTCCTGAGTCTCGTTTGAGGTAAGTCGAAATTGTGGTCACTCGATTTGTTCGTCGTGAATATAAATTTTGTTCATGAAATTTTGTTATCGCCCTCCTCTAGAAGCGTGAGTTTGATTTTCCCCCATCTTTTCGACAATTATATTTTATTTACACTAAGCTTCATGCGCTACTGTGCCCTGGGAAGGTAGGTTATCTTATTGGTACTCAAGCACCATTTCTGGAAATACAATGCGCAATTTCTCATATCTTCAGAAAACGCTACGCCCAGGTCCTCATAGTATCACCACTTGAGGACTTCTTGAACACGAGAACAAAAACGTTTAGCGAAATGGAAAGAAGACGGTGCCTTGCGAGCGCGTAATTCCTCGTGGAACCAAAATTCACTACTCGCAATTTCTCGTAGTCCATTGCTTGTGTCACTGCACGTGGTCACGAGACTCCGAGATCGTAAGAGGCTCAAGAAAAGTAGAGAAACCTCGACCGGGAATCTTTCAACAAGTCCTCGCCTCTCTCAAACCGATAATTGTGCCACAAAGAATAACTCCAAAGACGAACAAAGGAAGCAGGATCACGCTGCTCTCGTTGGCGCTTTGGAATCTCTTGAGTACGCTGAGTTGCACAAGTTCTAGAAGTTCGTCAATTCATTCAGGGAAAGAGGAGCCTCATTCTTTCCTGAGATGACGAACAAACCAAGAAATGCTTGGAAGACAGTAAGCCTTCCCTAATTTCTAAGGAAAAATACGAACTTCAGGTCGGGAACAGAAAGAATATCTTGTGGTCCTCTAAGGTTGTCCTCAGAACACCGAAGAAACTCGCAATGTTGGACCTGGCCAAGACCCGCAATTTGCTTGCCTAGCAAAACAAGATCTGCAGAGTCAGTGATTGGAAGTCAATTAGCTCTCTCGCGTTTCTTGTCGACGACACTGAGCTGACTGTCATCAACGAAGCCAACTGCAGGGCATATGATGGGACCACGTTGTCGTCGTAAGTATCAAAGAGCGTGCTAAAAGCCTTGCAGAGCAGATCCAGTTTCCCAGAATCCAACTCAATGAGGCAGTCTCTGCTGCATTTGGGAATTCTTTCTTTTTAACTGACAGACATCGACCAGTGGCGTAAATATCCAAGTCGGGGCCCCCGGTCAAAATATAGCTCAGAGTCCCTTTGAGGTCGTGGTTATAGTGTTTTAATATAGTTAAACTTAGAAATACATTTACTGATTTAAGTACAAAATGCAAATCTTAATTGTATTAAATAATATTTACATACAATATTTTTAATGTAGTTACTGTACAAAAAATCCAATGATAGATTTATATTTTTATAAGACGTACTTTCATTTTAGAAAATTATTTAACTAACTTATATAATATGCTACTTAAATCATTGGTATCCTCATATTCGATGGATAAAACACTTAAACCGCATAATCTGTCTTGATCCATGGAATTTCTCAAATGATTTTTGACAAGCTTCAGTTTCGAAAGTGACCGTTCTGCAGTTGCATATTTAAACTCGCATGACAACTGTACAGACATCCGGTAAACTTACCGCTAGCGTAAAATGATCACTTTGAAAAAATTGAGCTTATCAAAAAATTTTGTTGAATAATTTTGTTGACGTAAAATTGTTTTTTAATAATCAAAATTCTCTTGTTTGAATAATAATTTTTTCTTCTCCGGTTAAAAAAACATGAAGATCCCCTATTACTTCAGAAGTGTCCCATGAAACTGGAGGCTCCCGGGCAGCGTCCGGGTGTACAGAGTGCTAGTGACGCCACTGACATCGACCAAGCCCTAATCCAAGAGCTTTTGTTACACAAGGACCGGGTTTCTGGGAGAAATAAAAGGCAAGCTCACGAACAGTGCATCCTTTATCAATAGCAGGATCTGGATTCCGGTTTAGAAACAAATAGTCCATCTCTAAGGCAATTTTGTGAAAATTACAAATTCGGTGAAAATTACAAATTGTATCGATGACATATGAGAACCTAATCTTAAGCTGCACATATCCACCACACGATGTAAAGGAACATCCACAGTCTAGGGGTTTGGAATTAATGGAGAAAACCTGCATCTGCTGGTTGACACTGAAGTGCAGGGAAGGACGGATGCAAATTCTACAAGTGAGTCCCTACTCAAATTCATTTTCATTCACAATTCGTACATCGTAATCGCGGGCAACAACGCTGCTTTTAGAAATAAAATAAGAGGATGTCCTTGACGATGCATTCTCAACGATCAATCGTCGACGGGGTGCTGTCAGACGTCGTGATGACATATTGCCAACCTCTGAATGAAACGTGAGCGTTCGTCTTCGCACAGAGCAGCCTTGAGCATGAGCTGAGCAGCCTTCCGAGAATTAAAATCCGAACTTTTTGATTTTTGCGGAAGTTTCGACCTTAGATTCAGAAGGTCGTCTCCGGAGTTAGAGCTGATTTTAAGATAATCTTTCTGCTAACGTCGAGTGAGTGACAAATGTAATATCTGTGCAATAAGCGCTTGAAATGAAGAGTAGAGCACTCCGTCAACTCTAACGATCCTGGTCCATCTTCCGTTCACACCTCTGAATCATGCAATCGAAAGGAACATCTGTGGCGAATGGTGACTCGTAGTCAGACATGATGTCCGTTTCTCTACGGGTTCCAACGATGGCTATTTGCGGGTGTCGTGTCATGCACATGAGCACTGTTTAGCAGTGTATTCGCCAGCTGTACACACGACCAATGCCTGGAATAATGGTGCAAGGACGCAGCATATATCAGCCGTTCCTCTCTTGTACTTTTAGAGGGTGCATTGAACGGTGCACGGTTCATTCAAAACATTATACAACACGTCCTGCTGCTGTTCGTGCAACAAGGCGATGTGCTATTCCCAAAGAACAGTGCAATACCTTCTTTCCACCCGTTGGACTCTACAGGGCAGCACTGTCCAACTTATCTTAGCCCGCGGGACATTTTCTATGCACTTTTTCGATCGATCGCCACGGGATGGGGTTTGGAATAATGTTGCCCAACTAATAACACTTACTTACTTACTCTTACTTACTCCCATGGCCATCTATATCGGAGTTGATATTTGGCCGCACCAACAAAAAGCCTCCAGGTGGAACGATCTTGGGCATCTTCTACAGTAGCTCCCAGCCTCTCCATGTCAATCTTAACCTGTTGCCACCACCTCTGCCTAGGTCTTCCACGAGGTCGTCTTCCGAGAGTGTTGGGCGCTAATACTTTTTTCAGGTTGCAGTCTTCTCCTCTTCTCAGCACATGCCCAGCCAATAACACTAATGAATCATAATTATTTATTTGTATTGCGATATTTTGATTTTCATCAGCATGACCATTATATTATTTCAANTAAGAGACAGCATTAAATAGTAAATAGTACATTTCTTAATTTAAAAAAGTATTTTTAATATTTTTAATTATAATAAGTTTTCATATCGTAATGTATGACGGGGTAATTCCGCACATAATTTTCTATTATGTCTCACCAGACAAGTCACGCGGCCGTGTCCTGCCTGGAAGACAAACGCGAGTGACAAGATTCAAACACACTTGTAGTTACGAGACTGTCCTGCGTGAGCGGAAGCGACACACTAGCGCTATAAGCGCGACATTCGACGACGCTTGAACTTCAAACATGCTTGAGTTTTGTCGCGCGTCAGGCATTTCACACAAGGAGTATATAGTCTCCTTATTTCACACAACCTACTTGATCATACTAGAGATTATCGTTTATAAACAATAAAATAGTAGTATCGAGTACGTCTTGACATTTCGTCGTGATCTCGCCTGAGGCAACTCTGTTTTATAGGTTAGCTCATGGAGTATCGAAGTGATTATGGTTTTGTGCAAGTTCAAAACACAACAAAACCCAATTTTTTGATGTTGCAAATTAGTTCCTTTTTAGTAATGTAATCGTTAATGCTATTTTCAAGGAAATAAAAAGTACAAATCAACAGACTGGTTTCTCCAAAACCTTTTTGGGGCGCAGAAACAGTTGCGAGCACTAATGTTAATATTCAAAGTAATTAAGATGTTATTTTCTGACAAATTTATTGTGTTTTCATGGCATCTTTAACTTAGAACCACGCATTTCGCTATAAATCCGTATTGTCACGTATATTCACGTATTGTTTGCGGTGTGGCGCCATCTTGCTTAAAGAGCCGACCACTCGCGCGCGCCCATGCAGGACACTCAATCCTGGCGACGCGACGCAACACTTCTGTCGATTGAAGTTGTCGCCCACGCAGGACACGGTCTTAGTTAAACCAATATTTATAACAAACGTTTGGTCTTAACTATAACTCGCGGGCCCTAAAAGAAGTTCGGCGGACCGATATAGATAGCGCTGCTAACCATCACAACCCCTCGATCTGTTACCAATAGAGCATGTTAGGGATTGTTGAACCGCCGTATTTGGCCGTATTGCTCGGTCGAGTACCAGCAAGAAAATCTTCGCTAACTATGACACCAGGTGGAATATACCGGCAGTCTATTCCACAGGACAAGGATATTCGCCACATCTTATGATCGTCTTCACGACAGAATTTCTGCATACATTGCTTCGCGAAGATGGTACTCCGGGTACTATCGCTGATAGCCGATACGGTCTTAATGCTGAATATAGAAGACATGAATGACCCTGAGAATATGATTGTTGTGTAGTCAGGAGAGAATGCCAATAAAATTTCTCTCTTCAGGGCAATGGAATCATTGTTTTTTTTTTCTTTTTCCAGTAGTGTACTTTTGATCTGAGGAGATGAAGACAATATAGTATGTGGTCAAGACCTTGCCCTCAGCCTCTCCCCTCCCAAAGCGTTCAAAACCTGGCTAAACCCCACACTACATATTACATTAATCCCATTGCCAAATATTGTTGCTAAATTTTCAGGTGGACCTAATGTTGACATGTTTAGTGTGAAGACGGGTGGATCCAGTATTTGATTTTGGGCGGGACACAAAATAAAGAGAAATATCAGGGTGTGAGTGTCCCCTCACTGGAATGTTTTGAAAAATTAACTTCTTTTAACTGTAGTTTAAGAATGCATTGACTTAAATTGCAGCTTTTATAATAATCCTTAAAAATTGTCTTGTTTTTTCAATGGACCTACTGATTTTTTTGAAGTTACTACTATTTCTATCTTTTTTTTGGGTGGGGGTATGCGCTCCCCCTTGGATCTGCCACTGAGTGAAGAATCAACTTCGAAAATTTGTGTATTCTAGCGCAGCTTTGTTTCTGGTAGAAATAATAAATGGTCGAGTTCTTATTGAATATATGGTGACGTTAAGGGAGTAGTTATGATGTACTTGTAGATCTTACCTCTTGGAAACCATAGTGCGGACCAAGTTAACCTTCCGGTCCAAAGCCGGAGAAAAATTACCTTATTCTTCGTATATCCTTCCGTGAGTGCTGCTACCTCCACCTTCACACTTACAACATATTTTCTTAAAACTAAATCGCCGGGTCTTACAAACCTAAGATCGCCGACTGTGACCGAACAATTGTTTATAATTGTTCATGGCTCGCTGCCGCGAGCCATATTATAATTAACATACCCTAACATACTAACATAAACGGTGGCGGAGAGAAGAAAATAGTGCGGAACAATATTTCTTTATAACTACCGTAAATATGAAGAGCGAAGAATACGGCTTATATTTTCGTAACCGCAATAATATTTGTAGTATTATGACATTAATTATTTTCTCGAATCCTTGTTGGACCAACTCCTTAACTTTGGCCACATTGAGAAATTGATAGAAAACATGAAAAATATTTATTTTTATCTTCCTTTTAAACGTGTAATATCCACTCACCAATTCACTCAAAGGTTTTTTTTTCTCTCAAAACATTAAAATTTTCTTCAGTCACTAAAGTAATATACTACCAGCAAATTCTCAAAGTCAACATTTGCAGTAGAGAATTTAAGATTATTTTCTTTGGATATAGTCCATCCAAAAACAATCACAGACAGCAGTGGTCTAGTGGTAGCGTCTTTGCTCCCACAATCCCACTGCAGTAGAGCGAGTGTTCAAACCCTGCTCAGCCGAACTAGGTGAGGTTTCTCTCATCTACTCCAGACAAATGTCGGTTCGGTACTGTAAGTTCCCTGACGACCCAACATCTCTCCTTCCCAATTTCCTTACCCAAGTCGAACGGTTAGGTGGAAGAGCAGACCTCATGGCCAGAACCTTGCCAAAATGCACAAAATAAATAAACTAATCCATTAAGTTAGATTTTTCGAGAATCAACACAATTTTTCATTACTATGTATAACTTGCTTAGAATTTGTAAAATCCTTTCATAAGTCTATAAATATACATCATAAAGAGAATTATTAAAACCAGTTACTATTGTATATATTGATAACTGAACCAAATTTGTTCAGAGGACTTCATTAAAATTAATTCTTGGGTCTGTAATATGAAGACTTCACTGTGTGAAATTCTTCAAGAATGTTATGTAAACATGAGGTGTTTTGAAAGTTGTAAAGAATGGTAATGAGCTTTGAGCTCTCTATTGACTTCGTTAAATCTAAAATAAACTTGTTTCCTTCAGCAAAATTATGAAAGCTTTTAGGCTAAAAAATTGAAATGTATTTTGGTATATTTGTTTTAATTTGGTTCATTCATATTTTAATATCTGCTGAATTAGATTTTGTTGTTTTAAATTTGTTACACAAGCTTCAAGGAATCCAGCTGCAAGTTTTAGTGTGTTTAAGTGTTATTAACATTCAAAATTATTCATTAATATTTCATTGAAAGAACTTATGTTTTCAAGATAGTGGGGATTTGAAATCCTGATATTTCCTTTCATCTTCACTACAACCTGGTAGTTATTAACAAAAGAAGTTAAGGTCAATTGGTTTAAACATGTCAAAACAATAATTGATTTTTGAGGTTGTAACTTCTCTTATGGACTTCCTCAAAATTTTATGATTAAGTTTTAAGTAATATGTATTATTTTTCATTGGAGCTTTTGGGCTTGTCAACATATAAGACATTACGTCCCTCAGCAAATAAAATATGTTAAGAATTTTTTAGATTTGTTAAGTGTGCTTGGCTTTCAGTTCCTGTAAGTTTCTGTAAATGTTATTGAGATTTTACAGAAAAGTTGAGCAAATTTTCATTCCCTAAGCAAATCTCCCTGCATCCCAAAACTCTACATAAATGATGCAGAGTTGCTATTTCTATGACTTTCATAGAAGAGCTTTGATTGAAAGGAGGAAAAGTAATATCTCCTGGCATTGTGTTGTCATATGAAATATCTATTTACCTTATTTACCTGTGTATAAAAAATGTTAAAAATGTATAGTTAGAAGTTTTTAGTTAGTAAGTTTTATGTGTGTTTATTATACTGGCTCCTGAGCACAGAGGGTCTCCCCTCTCTTTCAAGTTTTTACTACTGTAAAATGTGACTATTGTGTTGTACTTTGGAGATTTACATCTTGGTAAAAAAAATTTGCCAAGAAACTTGAATTTTACCATGACCCATTACTCATGAATCATCTGTTTTAGAGCATAACTGAATCTTTTTACTCATCACATACAATAAAAAGTGTTCCTATTCATTATGACACCAATTCTTCCATTGCATCTGCTCGGTGAAAAAAAAAAGAGTTTTTTAATTAAATTCTGGTGATTAGTATAGAATTAATTTCAGTACAAACTTACCCCTTTTTATTATGTTTGTTATAGCTCTTCTTCTCTGTTTGAAAAGCTTGGGTTTGTGTAATTGAAGAAGTATTATGTAGTAAGGATTGTTTAAATATGCACTGCAATATTCTGTGATAAGTTATCAAAAATTTATTCGATGATGTATTATGTACAGATTATTATTATAGTACAAACCGTGAAATTGAAAACATGATACAAAGGAAGTAACGTGCAAGCATAAAGGCAAAACTGGAGAATTAAAAATTGAAATGGCAACATGACTTTTTTATTCTTGAAAGTTTCTTGTATTTTTTGTAAACCAACTTATTCATTCTTCTTGAATTATGGAAGTTTGGACACATAGGCTACTGTTTTTACTTTGCTTGTTAATAGTTTGTTAAGTATGCAAATTCTGGAGCGGATAACATCTCCCCTGCAATGACAACTTTAGAAAGTGATTCCTATCAGTTTATGTGTGATTTGATGCTTGTTTGAGTGTTAGTGTGTTGGCATGTGTATGTGTGTGTGTGTCAGAACTAGAAACCTACAAGCTGCCGGAGGAAGCTACGTGGAGCAGAACTGCTGGGGCAAACCCTGCGCACCACTCACTGAGCTCCAGAATGTGGTTCCACAACCAGCAAGACATCAGCTGACAGGATGTAAGGCAAACTTAAAAATCAAATGTATTCCTGTTACATTTTCATTTAAAATTGTTTTCCTCTCAGTACTGGCAGATTTATAGCTCTTATTTCAAGACTTTTTGGAAAAGTCATTTCAATTTTCTATATACATACATGTTTCACAACACATTATATGAACATACAATACTGTAGGAATAAGCTATGTTATTGTATGCTGATATTATGTATAGGAAATATATTTCATATCACTATATAAATTTTTGCTTATAAAGAAATAAAATATGCCATAGATTGGGCACACACCCATGAGAAAAATGTTTTAGTAATTCCTTTCAATTTGGAAGCAGGTTACGATCAGATTAACACATTAAATGTCGTTGAAGCACAAGCTTGGGATAACTTTTTCTTTCATTTGAATTCAGTTACTAATATTTAATCCTGATTCATAGATTCACTTAAATATATCATAGTGTTTGTGAAGATGTCTGTTGCGTGTAAATGTAAATGTACTTATTTTGCGAGTGTGTGCACCAAACTCATTGGGTTGTCACATGAAATATATTAGATCGAATGCATTAAGTTCTATGTAATCAGATTTTCTTTCTTAACAAAATCAATTAGCTTATACTTTTCTTACTTCGGCATCTAGACCAGCTTTGCACCGAATGTTAAAGTAGTACTATGAAATCTACATTAGCCACAGTACACATGGCCACTGCAGTTCCGTACAGAGGAGAAGAATGAGTGTTCATCGCTGGACTGGTTTTTACCAGACCAGAGATAACAATTTGACATACCTTGAAGCTTCAACAACATTAGTATTTAATATTATCATTTAATTATGATTATCTTAATAGTATTAACATCTCCCCATCTCTCCCTCACTCTCTTTCATTCACACTTGCACACTGAATCATTCGTACGAGCCAACCACCATATAACATTGTGCTAGAGAAGCGTTTCCTAGGAGGAAAACTGCTTTAAACAGGAGTTGAACTCATTTAGAGATGCATCACAGTTGTCAGCAGCAATCTAACTGCACTTATCATGCATTTGTGTTTATTTTCTTTTTGTAACATTGGTTATCATGTGTAAAAAAGCTATGCAGAACATAACAAGATTTCTTGTTCTTTTCAAACTTTGAGCAACAACTGTTATTTAAAGCCTGTTATTTATAATCGTTTTCAATTAAACATAATGGCAATTTGGTGATACATGAAATTTTTTGTCTTTCACTCCTTTCACATACAGTAACCAATTTGTGCATAACCAGTATTTACTTATACAAATATTCTTTAATGGTTGTGGGTGCAGGCGTGATGCAATACAGCTTGTGTCAATGTATAGTAACATTTGTCTTCAGATAATGCTTTTATGTATTTACATGGTTAACACTAGTATTTGATTGTTTTCATTATATTAAAAAAAATACTTTGTTACGGACATCATATTGCACTAACTGGACTAACTGTCAAATCACATATTTGGCAGCCATGTTGCAGGAATTTACAAAGCTCTAGAGCAGACTTTAAGCCTTCACATTAAGAGATTGGATTCTTTTCATTAAGAAGCCAGAATTATGATCAATGTCGCTCACAAAGACACAGCAGAGACTGGAAATAGTTAAAAATGAAAAAAAAACGGCATAAATTTTGATGCTTAAATTTGGTCATGCCTCTCCATTATGCCCTATTTTTTGAGTTGTTCATATCTTTCATACAAAGTGGATTAACTTGGCCTTCATGGTTCACAACTAGATGGTGGAACAATAAGCATTGAAAAGTAAAAGCTAATGCTTGAATTTGTTTTGGCAACAATCATTGTTGCAATAAATAAATAAATAAATAAATTTTTCCCTAATGAATAAGGGATATGAGGATACTCACAATTCCAGCATTATATATGCTACATCCACTGTCTAAAAGAAATTTGAACTTTATCAAGACAAATATGATATACATGGACAATGTTAAGCACACTTTAGGCAGATACCCACCATCCCTTCGTCCAAAGTTCAGAAATAATTCAAAATAAATGAACACTGCATAGAAGTTTAAGGTAACTCTATTCGTCCCTACAAGTAATGCTATTGAAGTAGAATTTAGATTTTGACTACAATGAAGAGACATTTTCCAGGATCTGGGGACAGTCCACATCCATGTACAACAGGGGAAGAGACAAAAGATGATGGGCTGTGGCCAGAGAGAGAAATGTTTCCCATATCAATTGTATCAAACAATGGCAACTAAATCTTTCCTAACTCATCTCCAACAACTCTGAAAATCTAGCCAAAAGAAGCACTTGGAATGGATAATGCACACTCTTTAGATTTCTGAATCAATCAAAAGCTACTAGCAAGACTGTCTAATAGCAGTGTTCAAACATTTCATACAATTTCTGTTATGTATAATTTTTTGTCTTGTTCATCAAATGAGTATATACCTATGTAAAATTTTGGTATCAATAACACACTAGGCTTGAGGCTTTGCTGAATTACATCAGACATGCCTACTAGGAAATAGACAGAAAAGCATTTCATTTTTACTTTCACCTCCTAAAAAATTTCCAAATCCAGTGAGTTCTAAAAATTGAAGTTATTTTGAAACCAAAATAATGCATAAAAACAGTGTGAATAAAAGAATATCACCAGAATGCTAAGACTGATAGAAGTTCTTGAACAAATTTTCTAATTTAGTATTTCAAATGAGCAAAAATCCCACCAGAAAGCCTTGAAGAAGTGAAGTCCAACAATACGTTAACAGGGCAGTGAGAAGGCTTCTAGACCTTGTGCAAACTTGCATTGGGATTGTTCCTTCTGGAGAACAAAACCTGAGTAACATAATATTCAATATACTTCACATCTTTAGAACTCTGTAACACGTTTTCATCATTTCTCCTGCAGATGGAGAACGGGAGAGCACACTCCACATGCAGACCCCATCTCTTGATCCTCAACAGGCTTCAGGATGGAAATACAGTGTTTATATTGTTACACCCAGAAGACTTTTTGGCATAAAAAGGAAAATGGTGTAGAAAAATAACAAGTGAAAAACACGACAAGAGCTTGCATAAGGAGAAAAATAACAAGAGTGTCCCTGTCCTGATCTCCCCAACTTTTAAAAAACACAAGCAACATGCACATGTCTCTTCAGCTAAAGTTATTTGGGCCATCATCAAAGCTTATTTGTGCTCCAATGATAATATTAGCAAGAAAAATAAACAATCAATACAAAAATAATTAATGTGATGATAGTCGAGTCCACACGTCCAGTACAAAGCTTGACTGTTTCAACAGAGGATATTGCAGCACTGGCAAACTGGAGAATTAATGGAATCAATTGAAAATTGTCTTGCAAATGAAGCACAACATCTTTGTGTTCTCGTTTTAGAACTATAGTTTTCAAGAACTGTAACAAGCTGATGCGGACAATTAGACAGCGTATCGAAGGAGGCCACTGACTCCGCAGCCGCCCCTCCCTCCTTAAATTACCCTCATCCCACCACAACAAGAGGCGGAATGTAGAGTCGAAAAAAGGTGTCACACGCAGACAGCACAACAAACTGAAAATACCCGAAGCAAGCAATGCCGGCCGCGGCNCCGTCGTCGTGGTCATCGCCGTCGCTGCCGCCGCCGCCGCCGCGCGCGCGGCCGGGGGAAGCGGCCGGCGCGGGGGCGGCGCGCGCGGAGGCGGCGGGGACGGCGGGTCGGGAGCGAGCGCGGGCGCCGCGGCGGCGGCAGTGGGTGGCCCTCACGGGAGGGGGCCGCTGCGCGTGAATGGGAGGGGCGGCCGCGGCCC
Source organism: Laupala kohalensis (assembly GCA_002313205.1). Taxonomy (NCBI): domain Eukaryota; kingdom Metazoa; phylum Arthropoda; class Insecta; order Orthoptera; family Trigonidiidae; genus Laupala; species Laupala kohalensis. The sequence continues at coordinate 487,047 of NNCF01128142.1, read as the reverse complement.
GCCTCAGACGTCCGCCGTCCGCGACGCGGCGCTTGGAGAGCGCGACCGCGAGTGGATCACCACCTTGTGGCCGTTTTTGGTGACGAAGCCGTCGCTCTCGACGAGCACGGCCGTCTGGCGGCGCGGGTCGTCGGCGTCACCGCCGCTGCCGGGGCTGCCGACGTCCCCTGGACCGCCGCCGCCACCCGTCGCGTCGTCGGGACCCGGCTCGTCAGAGTCCTCCCCCGGGCCGCCGAGACGCGCTTGCTTGTGTTTGCGCCACGCGTTCTGGATGAGTCGCGCGCAGTACTCTTCGCGCTGACGCCACAACGTCGACGACACCGGCTCGTAGCCCACTTCGTCGGGCCTCGCCTTCACTTCGCCCAATTCCTCCGTCTCTTCTATGGGATTGCCCTTGCGCGCGAAGAAGTCCTTCGTCAGGGCGTCCAGGATGTCCACGCAGAACATGAGGTCACCCTTACAAATAGGAATGTCCATCGAAACGATCTTGTATTTATTCGGCTTATGGATCTGCAAGGGAGGCTCCAGCACGTCCAGAAAGTCGGACAGCTGATCGTAGCGGATGTACTGCGTGCCGTCCGGATCGAAGTTCTGCCATATCTCGTAGTACATGTCGTAGTCGTCGTCCGTCAAGCCCTCCTGCACGTCCTCCGTCGCCTACGACAAACACGAACGCTTTCAGTGAAGTTTCTAGAATACCAGGCTTCGCCGAATATGACTTACCCATTGTAAAGACAAACTTTTGGATAATATGTCATAAAGGTAAGATAAAATGAGGCTATAACATTTTTTATGAAAATTGACGTTGGGTATTTTTGAAACGATTGTGACCAATATTGAGCTGCACCCCACAAGGTGTAGACTTTGCTCCTGGTAAAATAAAATTAATCTAATGCAGTGTTCAATATGAGATATAAAAGCATTCATCAACCAGTGATGAACATGGAGGGGGGCTGGGGATAATGAGACACAGGACTCATGAATAATATAGTTCTAATATACAAATTCGAAAGAGGGAAAAAATAAAGGGTTTCTTAATAAATGTTTACTAGCTTATATCTTTCATTCTATGCTTCAAAAGAATACTTAATATATGAACTCATAAGGTTTACCTGTCTCTTCTTGGAGTATATCTGGGATTGAAAAATTCCCTCTCCCTATTTTACATTGGAGTCTACTTTTATGCATGTGTGCCACTGTCAGTGAACAAATCCAGAAAGATTCAAATCAAATGGTGTGCTCTGCTTTGCAATACGTTAATGATACTACTCACTTAGGAAAGTCCCAAATTACTTTGCATTTCATCCAGAACTTAATAAAATGCTAAAGGAAGATGATCTCACTTAGTAAGTCAAATTGACGTTGCCATGGACATGCCATTACTCTTCATTGAAACACTATTGTAATGCACTAAAATTTTCTAACAGATGTCCTCCTATTGAAATAAATATAATAATAATAGAAACACCTACCGATCTTTTTACAATCCACTTACTGTCTCTGTAGTCAAAAACACATGGTCAGTTCAAAGCTTTACAAGTTTCACCAAGGTACAAAGAAAATGTGAAGTAAATGCCTTAAGTTTTTTTAACAAAAATTGAAATATAATTAAAGAAAATTGGAAAATAATCTTAATTTTTTAATATCCTATGGAACACACAATTCTTTAATAAATTCTGCATAAAGAATTCACATATCTTTGGATACCAGTCTCCACGAAATCAAATTGTAATATACCGAGTGGTGGAGCCGAGAAACTCACCTGAGAGTAGTTCTCCAAAATGACGGCGATGTACATGTTGATGACAATGAGGAAACTAATGACGAGGTATGCAAGAAGGAACGTGATGCCGATGGTGGCAGATCCGCAGTCGCCAGGCGAGCCGATCTCGTTGTTGGGAAGCTGGCAATCTTCCTCATTGATGATGCCATCCAGCACGCCATCCCATCCCGCAGATGTGGACATCTGCACAGCGCAGTCACCGCCTCAAATCCATCTGCTCAAGTGCAAGTAGCTGTCCTTCGCTGGACTCTGTTCCTCATACTTACTTATAGCCATTTTAGTAAGTGAGGGGTTACAGATTCTAAATTTTGTATGATACAACCTTCATCCCAAGTTTTCAAAAATACTACTGCATACAAGTCGGAAAAAAGCTTTTTGTTTAAAAAATATGGAAATAAATAAATGAGAACTTTCCCTATCAAATAGTTTAAAGAAAAGAAAACTTATTTTCTTTGATTGATGACCCCTTCGAGTTCAAATTACCTTTTAATTTCAGATGGAAGTAGAGTAGTATGGTGAGATTTTGTAGCAGGGGAAGTTTTCAACTCAATAATAATTTTTGTAATTATGTTTCCAAGCCCCGAAGTTCATGTAAATATGAGCCTACAATAAACTGTGCCAAAACACCTGGACCAATTATATTCATATTTTGGTTGTAAGCAGTCATAATTGTTCAGAATAATTAAACAATATGAATCTATCTGGTTCAGCTACGATTTTGGGAAATGACAATGACCAATGGGTAATTTTGAGAATTCAGCAATGAGAAACCAATAATAATCAGCTCATGGGAGAAATTAGTGAAAAATGTGAATTAATTTGAAATGTAACATTAATTTTGAAGAGAATACCTTCTAATTGTTGACAGTATTTAAGTGCGACTCTTCCGTTACAAAAAAAAGGAGGAATTTAATTCATTCAACGATTTTACAGATGGGAGATAATGTATTGTTAATTTATTTTAGGAAGTAGAGTATTTGTCAAGTTCCTGTAATTGAATCTTTTATACAAACAAATTATCTGGTACAGACACAACTTACCTAATTATCATCTGCATTTACAGTGACTCCTCTCTTTGATTCTTCTCTTTTCTTTTCTTCTTCATCCTTTATCTTACTTTTTGAAATTTTCAGAAGTAAAATCTGATCTATATTCCAGTTTATCATAGACCTTACACTCTAGTCTGAACTTAACAAATAAATATAATAAACATTCCTGAGAGAGCTTTCAATGGTTTATGATTCTCATACCTAATATGTCTGTTCTTTGCTATCTTGTTTTTCTTCCAATAAAATATGTGATTTTTGACAGAAACAAATACACATAAAGAAAGTTGATCTCCAAGCTATTAAAGAGAGTAACACTAAGAGTTCGTGAGAGTTTAAGGTGAAAAGGATTGCTAATTCTTCTGTAATGGATGTCTACATGAAAAGAGCATTGTTTTTGCTATATTCATTTCTCAAGATGAGCAGACATGAATGCAACCGTCCTCTGGTATACAGATCAAAGGAAAATTAGGGAGAGAGAGAGAGAGTTAATTCATAGAATTATAACATTTCCAGAATGTATCTATTCTTTCATAAGAATGACACAATCTACTTATTCAAGTTGTATACTTTTAATTAAAATGTGGTGTCATAAAACCAAAGAGAATAATAATAAAATAGCTTTTTGTTAAAATTCCACAGTACTGCATTTACAGAATCTGGAAAGACCTGGGAATGAAACAAATGTACAACATCCTTAATACATAGGAACCTACCTTTTAAATTGATATCAAGCACCCATCGTATAGGCAAGCTGTTTGAAAAAAACGTTGATCCAGTACTGTACATCCTCAGACTATCCTCTCCTGAGGTTTTTAAATAGCTCTCACCTGAAAGAGAAGGATCATCGACTGTCCAAACGTCTGGAAGTTGTAGACGTCATCGATGCCGCTTTTCTCCTTGACGTGCATGAAGAAGGACATGCCGAATATGGCAAAGATGAACATGACGAGGAAGAGCAGTAGGCAGATGTTGAAAAGTGCTGGCAGTGACATGGCAAGCGCGAAGAGCAGCGTTCGGATGCCCTTAGCACCTTTCACCAACCGAAGCACACGTCCCACCTTGGCGACTCGAACTACTCGAAGCAGGGTTGGCGACACAAAGTACTTCTCAATGATGTCGCTCAGCACCAGACCTGCGCATTGTAAATCATGAGCAACCCAGCTCAAAACCCAATTACTTTTGTTACACCAAGACACGGTCAACACGAATCCGGAGACAAAGATGCAGGGCTTCGAGCTAGGGAAATTTTTGGAAAATGTCTTTGTCTCCAAATGGGCAGCAATTTCCACAGGAATACACATTTGTCGAGGTTCACTTGTGATGGATCGTCCACTTCAAAGGGAACTGTGGAACATACAAAACTTTCAAAATTGAATAAACATGTGAAAAAAATTAATGTATTCTGTTGTTGAAAGAGAAGTAGAACCACAACTTCAAATCCTGAAACAAATACAGTGTACACAAGTACGTTCATCAATGAATAATTAATAAATGTCAATACTTCATTCTAATTTGTTTTTCCTCCTCAGTCATCTTAATTCAAAGCTCTTCCCAATATTAAGCAAGAACTTCACGATGAAACTAGTACACCAGGCATGTTCGCGATTTGAATAATCTGCCCTTTTAATGTCGACTTAATATCCAAACACTGTTGTCAAAACAATTTCATGCATTTTGTTAAGGTTAATCAATGGAATATTGAAAAAGCAAAGCTGTTTAAATGTTCAGACAGGGACATACATTTATTATTTTTACAAGAATTTTAATAGTCTGGTTTTTACTGTATTGAATTATCACATGACACAAAAGTTTGTGAGATAGATTTTTTTTTTTTTTTTGTGGGGCTTTAGGGCTTGTCAATGGCAAGGTCATTAGAGCCCTTAAATAGATAGAGATAAAACAGATATTAGTAGCTATTTTGATAGTAGTCTTGAATTGCTCTCTTTTTTGTTATACAATAATTATTTGTTATTTAATTCTTTGTCAATTGATTAAATATATTCTGGAGTACTACACAATATGACATGTAAAATAACTTTCCAGGTATGGATTTTTCCTCATGCGTTTCAGGCAGGGCATCTTAGTATTTCACCAAAATTTCAGACAACTTCATTTCAATTGGGGTCTGGGGGCCACTTCAGGAAAGTTGTACATTCTCCTCCATATCCTCCAGTACTTAACTAGTTCACCCTTCTCATAGCTGAGTGAAATATTTCTCTCTCCCTTCATTTTAAGTTACTTATTTTCTTGTGAGAAATATCAAGTACTTACAACCGGAATAAAAATAAACACATCATACTCCGTCTGATTTGCCTTTTATTACAGCAGATTGAGTGGACCTCAAAGTACATCTTACTGTTGAAGTATGAGTGAAAAGCACTCATGACTTCATTAGTACTTTTTTTGTTACAGCAGGTCCGGAAGTCAGTCTGAACCTCGAGACATGAGTGATAAGTACTCATGATCTCATCGGGATTTGAATCCTGGCAGTCCAGCCAGCAGCTGAGTGTTCTAAACCACTGAGCCACGCTGACCTCACAATGAGCACATATGAATAGGGTTGGTTGTATTGTGAAAATGAAAAAGGAGATAAATAACTTTCATTTATCTCTTCCTCTTACATGTTCGCAATGTACAAATATAGTTTCATTTTTGATCTCCAAAATTGTGCGCAGTTCTGAATATTTCATGACCTATCAAGACATACATTGTCATGACATTGTACGAATTGTTATTCATTTTAAGTAGAGTCTGTCAAGTAGAGACCTAGAATTTACGCACAATAAAATAATTCAGAAACAAGAATTTGACATAAATCATAGTGTAACAATGTAACCTAGCAATGAAAATTAAGTGTCTATGGTACTGAAGAATGCAAGTTTCTTTATATATTTTTTTCCAGTGGCCCACCTATTTATCTCCCATTTGATTAATGAATATGATAATGCACAATCCAACCAATATGACTGGATGTGAACTGTGAGCTTGACTTTATTATGAAAATTCATGAACTCCTTGACAAACATGAAAAAGTACCAACAAAGGAACAAACTATAGATTACCAATACCAACAGAGTGCAAACATCTTCAACACACTGATGACAATATACAAGCTACAGTGAACTGGAGGTGAATGATGCAGGAGTGTCTTCAAGCCCTTGAAGAGGTTGATAAATGTCTGGAGTGTCACTAGACACAATGTGGAGGACTCCACGGCAGAGGCTAACATGTTCAAGAAGTGTTTCACCCAATTTCATTATCACAAATGGAAAAGGAAGAGAGAACTCCATTTAACATTTGGAGATGAAATGATTCAATTGTGCCCTGCCTCTAAAATGAGCAAAGATAGATGCAGACAGGAGAATCAGATTTGATGTTTTAAAGCCCTCAACATGTGTAAGAAAAGACCAACATGATACTGACTCCATCATGGTCGACTTGCAGGACCGAGGAGAAGTATATGACAACTTCCTTTGACTGAGGTTGTCTCTGGCTAAATGCTGTCTCATTACACGATCATAGAGTGATGTTTCTACCTTTGCAACATTGTACCATTGGATGTCTCTTAGAATTATCACAGAATTATTACCCTGGGTCATAAGATGCAATTTGAGTTGCAGTAGGATATTTGTTAGGACAAAGAAAGGGATGCATGTGACACATCAACGAGATAATGAAGATCCTAGTCTTTATTTGAATGATATCAAAACATAGGAAAGGCTTTTTCTGTTTAGCAGACTTAGTGGAAAATGTGAGATGGTTATTTCTATGTATTGCGATTAGCAGACAAGTTGATGATTCTGAGGCATTTCTTTAACTGACTGTATGAATATCATTCTGATTTCATGTGACTGTTGTCTGTCTTATCTCTGGTATGGATGCAGTGTAGATAAAAGGGCATGCATAACTTAACTCCCTCTCAAAATGTTTAAATAAATATGATGTGTAATTTTAATAAAATTTGTAGTAGTGTCAATGTAAGAGACGAAAGTTTACAGTATTTCATATCTGCTTAGCATTCAATAAAAGCATAAAATTAAAATTAATATAAATTGATTTTAAAAATGTAATTCCTAAAAGCAGTCCTTGTTATATCTTTATATACTATATAAGAATAGAAGCATACAGAATAAAATCCAATAAAAAATTATAGTTAATAGAAAGAGTAAAAAGAGTAAAAAAATTATAATATTGTCAACAGATATCCAGGAAGAAGTGAGATATACCACGAGGAACGAGCTTCAACACTTTTCTTGCAAATGAATTTTGCAGTGACCACTCGTTCAAATGTAATAGAATGGCTGTAATTTGAAAAGGATTTTTTTATACAGATAATATATAAAATTTAATATAATTAAATTTTATATATTTTTGAGGTATTGTTTCTCTGTTGATCAGTATTAACGTGCGCAACAACCTGAGAAACAATGAAGTTTGACTTACCCAATATTGATAAGATAACCACCACAAAGTCAAATAAGTTCCATGGTTCCTTGAAGTAATGGTAACGTAGAGCAAATATTTTCATGAGACACTCAGAACTGAAGATAACAATGAAGATCATATTAAGGGCGTCGAGTACTTCGCTGAATTTCTGAGTCTGCTGGTAGTGGTCAAGAGTCATGGTCAACATGTTGAACCCAATGAACAACATGATGATCATGTCAAACTTCTTGTTGGTGCATATCTCAAACACTATGGCCTGTGGCTTCCACTGGAAAGCAGATTAACAATTGTACAAATCCACTCGTAAACTTGTCAAACACTTAAAGCATGCATATCCAGTTTGGTGGGAGAAGTTGATGATACATATACTGTCATGTGTTTGAAAATAAAATGTAGTATTAATGTTTTCTCATGATGATAATGAACATAATAATTCATTGGCGCTAAAAGAAAGATACACCAAAAACAACCTAAATTAAATAGTTTAAATTCATGAAATGTTTTATTTTGAGTTTTCCCCAAGCTATTGATAGTTTCAATTCTATGAAAGAAGATAAGATTGATAAAATTATAAAACAGAAACATAAAACATTTTGAAACATGTTTCGAAATTTAGCTATGTTTTTTAAATCAACCAAATGTCAAACCAAGAAAATCATAATTGAAGGAATCAAATTGAAAATAATCTGTATGTTTTAGATGTCCAAAAGAAATAGGAATAATGACAAGATGTTTCTTGTGTTCTGTTGCATTGTACCGTATTTTCTGGTCAACTAATATAAATGAATTTGTTGACAGTATAATATATGATGAGCTTCTCCCTAAACTTATATGCTGAAGCAGTCTGATGCTGAAGCAGTCTGAACAGAAGCTGAGTACTGACAAAATGTCAAAGCTGATGTCATGAACATTCATAGCTATTACAGTACACTCTCGATTGTCTGTGGGCGGATTATCCAAAATACGGATAGCCCGTGAAATTTCGCGGGGATAGTTTTTTGATTTTTATGTTTTTCTAACATGTACATGCACTCTGTTGGTTAAAGTGAACTAAAATACCAACTGTGTTTGAATCTCTACTTCTTGTGCATACGATACTACCAATTTGTGCAATAGCGCATGCTTGCTTGAAGGTTGCACATTTTTAGGATTAAGTTAGATGTTATTTGATAATTATTAAATCATAGTTTCCTGGACTTGGCTGAACGCATCACACTCGTGTTCTGCAAGTCCTACTTGGTGTAGACCAGTGGTGCAGGCTCAGTGTGTTTAGTTTATTCGTGCAGCTTTCTATAACGGACCCCACGATAATCGAGAATCTACTGTAAATAGTGTTAAGCCATTTAATAGTAATGAGCATAAACTGAATGTTCGTGTATGATGGACCATGATGCAAAGAAGAACAGTGGTGTTTTTTTAGGGCTCAAAAGAAAAACCTCAATTACCCTGGGGCGTGGAATTGCTTTCAATGGTTTCTTCGAGCCCATCTTCTTCATTGCATTATAGTATTTCTTCTGGTCTTCTGTCATGAACATTTCTAGCGACCCTCCTGCGTACAGTCACATAAACAACTATATTTTCCAGTGTTACATATAAAGGAAAAAGAGAAAATACTGTAAAACATGGCAAAACAACATCACATTGATTATTAAGATATAGTGACTGAGGGTTTAGGCTTTTGCTAAAAAATATATTTCAACACATCTGTTCATTTTCTTGATTTGTTCTCCGCAAATTTCTGGGAAAAGCACTCACAGTGAGAGGGAAATACAAGTAAATATTAAAAAACTTATATAATTAAATAATATGCTTTATCAACATAATTAAAATATTCATGTATTGTTATTTTAATTTATTATAATTATATACAGTCTTTAAATATGTCAAATTTAACTCTTTTTTTACTGAACATCTGACCTGGGATCATAAATATCACAAAGACAATAGTGAAAGCCATGTTTTGTTTACAGTAATTTCCTCTGCATTCTGGAAATTAATAGTAAAAGAGTTTTAGAAAAGAGATATAATAAAAATACTTCTCTGATAATTGTATCAAAGAATATTATATTAAACTATATACAATATAGTTCAATGTATTATTGAAATTTTGATAAATTTGGTAAAAGAGTAATTTAAATGTGACTATATTTCTGTTCAAATAGCTTGAAACGTCAATATACCCATCCTTTAAACTAGTAATACTTATCTTCTTCTTCTGTTCATTAAAATTATCAATGATCACACCAATGAACAGATTGAGGGTGAAGAAAGATCCAAAGATGATGAAGAATACAAAGTACAAATACATATAAATGTTGATTTCCCTAATCGGTTGCTTGTCCACCTAAAAACAAAGAAATAATTATACAATGGAGAAAAGATGATATTAAATGTTTCTTTGAATTTAAAAGTTAAATAAAAGAGTTTAATCATCTTTTAAACTATTTGTGATACTTCACTAAAAACTATGGTGTTAGACAGAGTGTCTTCAGCAAATTACTATGCTGTTGCTCCAACTCATGCTCAGGCTCATGCAAAATGAAAATAATAAATAAAAATTCCAAGAGTCATCAGATTTAAGAAACAAGTACTTGCAATCACATACCGTATGTTTCCTTTGACAATGTGAAAAAGCAAAACAAACAAAAACTTCCTGTTTTTTTCATCTTGCTTTTCGTATCATTTTATTGATGAATCAGGATTGTATCTAAATTAATTTTTAATATTTTAAATTTTGTATAGAACTTAACAGAGAATTAAATGACGAAATTGTTACTCTTTGATGGAGACAATAATTTAACATGCTATCTCTGTAATCACCCTTTATGCAATTTTTAACTATTGCTTTTATAAATAAATTGTACACTCTTAATTTTTTATATGGGCTGTAATGTTATCAATTACATTATTATGATTTATCAAAGTACATTATAGCATTATTGTCTGAATAAAAGTTAAAAAGAAAAGGAAAAAACAATTGTGAGAGTATACACCAAAGGAAAGTAAAATATATTAGTATGCTGAAACTAGTGACTAAACATGCTTAGAAACTAATAAATGAGATGCTATATCTATATAAATACTTACTCCCAGTTGAACAAAATAAAAGTTTTCAGTTACAAAAAAAATTCACATAAAAATTACTGCAAGGAATATAATGACATATTTTGTCAACTAAAATTTACTTTATAATGAATTTTATTTATTTATCTATCAATCAGAATTCCCATTTGTAAAACATTTAGGCCAATCATATCTGGTGAAGAATTGTTGTTACATTTTTAGCTAAAATGTGGAGGATTATTACAAAACTGACCCAAAAAGAATTAACCACTCGGTAATGCAATGTATATTCACACACATTCAAAAATATGTTTATTGATCATGAAGTACTATAAGGAAAATGCCATGATCTAACATAGAAAGAAAAAAATTGTAAGATCATAAAAAATGAAGATCTAAAAATTATGCTGTATCAGTAAGCCTTTTACACTTATTACATGTGAAATATTAATGTATCATAGACTATTGTGAAGTTATTTCCTGATGTTATTTATGCTCAAAGCAATATTGTCAAGTAATGCTTGCAGACCCCATCAAGAATAGTAGTTGAAAATAATGTGTGATACATTTCAATGAGGATTCCTCAGAGTTACGATATTGACTAGGGGAATTTGAACTGTTAAAACAACACAAAGGAATTATACTAAATAAATTTCATTATTTCTACACAACAAAATTTCAACATTAATATGTACCTTGTAGAACATATTTCAAAGTAAAAATTTTTGTTAAAGTTTCCATTTGTATAAATTACATTTTTGTTTAATTAAGATGAACAACTTCACTATGAAGAATTCCTAAAGGATGTTACAGAAACGCAAATTACTTACATCTCTTGAGTCAATGGCATCATTCATTATCTGGATCCAACCTTTAAATGTAGCAACTTGGAAAAGGCATAGATAAGCTTTGCCTACATGGTCAAAATTCATTGGAGAATTTACCCACGAATAGTTTTCAGCTTTACAAGCATTGCGATCAGGGGTGATCTCATGATTCACATATGTGTCATTCTCATCGAGGCACTGAAATATAACTTTGTTATAAATATCTTTTATTTAAAACAAGAATAAAATAAATAATTTTATTAGAAAAAAATTATAAACATGAAATACATAATTGTTTAGGCAATACAACACCTTCTAAAACATAATATTATTATATTATTTTAGTTGGTACCAACCAGTTTCTTCCAAATGCTTTATTAACATCTAACTAATAAAAAATTAGTAATTGAGATAAAGGCTTGGGATTTGATTAAATATTATACCCTAATCTTTTAAATATTTTATGGCAGGAATATTATAT
>NNCF01128142.1:449708-474791 GCA_002313205.1 Laupala kohalensis | reverse complement strand
TATATATATTATATATATATTATTGAAAGGATTCCATAAAAATATCTCACAAGGCTAAATGTAGAAAGTTTCATCAAATAATATACCTTGAAGTACTTTCCAGCAAAAAGCTGAACTCCCATGATGGCAAAAATTAGCCAAAAAATGAGGCACACCAACAAGACGTTGAAGATAGAGGGTATCGCCTGCACCAGAGCATTCACTACAACCTGTGGGTACAAATCAGAATTAAACACAGCCAAGGAATGCCACAATGCACATTACTTCATTAGTGTTCAAATGTGTTGTTGTGACTTTTTTAATCAAATTAGCATAAGTAAGTTTTTAATTCAGAACAATTGTTATAAGACCTCTGAGAAATATTTTAAAATAAAGAAAAGTGCATTGGAGCTTATTCTTTCTTAATTCAGTATATTGGTTTAATTGCAGGTCACCCACCAACTGAATGAAGTGTTGCACTGGAAAATATTTTATTTAGTTAATTATCAAGTTAATAGTTTAACATGTACTCACCAATATATTTTCTTTATCTTTCCACTTGATCATTATGTTATTATTATTTAGGCAACAAATATTTGAGGAAAAATATTCAAGCAATAGAATGATAAATAGTTCTTTACGGGGCTGTGATTTAACAGAAAAATATGGGTATCATAAACTTCCTTCTTAATGATAAATTGCATAATCCATGCTTGTATCATGCTTGCTGACGTGTTTCTTGTACTTTGTTACATTTTTAATTGAAAATATTATATTGTCGATGTTTCCAAAAGACTTAGATTTAAGGCATTAATTTTATAACATGGGAAGACATGCTTCTTCCTATTCATATTAAATTAAAAAATAAGCCATCTTCTCTACCTGATATCCTGCGCAAATCTCAACTATAGTGCATTAAGCAAATGTATTTAAGAAGCTATTAGTTTTTGCAAGCATGCAATGTGTATTGCAAATTATTTGGTTAAATTTAAATAAATAGTTGTGCTTCAAATTTCATATGATCCCTAGTTCTAAAAATATTTCTGTCATTAAAAAAAAAATCTTTCACCAAAAGTACCTCATCAGGTATTGGTACCCATTTCAAAATATAATAAGTTTAGCATCGGTGAACAAAAATGCAATTCATAAATAGAATTTTATTAAGAAGAAATGTTTCAAGAGAACCCATATTAATGACAACTTAAGTAAGTTATTAATGTTTAATTTACTTTCAAAATGTCCATTGTATAAAACTTAATTATTCTAATCATTATCAGGGTTACAGGAATAGGAAAAATGGGGTGAAGGAGTAAAAGAATTGTGAACAAATTTCTTAGAACAATAATTAAATGCAGTATTAGGAGACATGGATGAAAATTTCACAATGAACATTTATAAAAGCATGTTCATAAATATGAAGTGGTAGAATATGTAACAATTTTTTTGATGTGAGAAACATCACAAGATTTTATAATATGGTAGGTGTATAAAATACACTTATTTTAAACACAGAAATTTATGAAAATTTATTTCAATTAGTCACTAAATTTAAATCTACTCCCAATCATTTGGAAGAAAAAAATACAAAAAAAAAGTTAACTAAAGGTAAGGTCTACATTCAGAACTATTAAGTAATGAAATAAACAAAAGTCTAATATTTTTTCTGACAATCAAAAGAAAGTACTTATTTTTTTACTAGGAAGATGAGAATACACATTTATTTACAGCAATGTAGTAACAAGTTGATTGTGATTAGAAAATTGTCAATTACGGTATGCCTCAATCAATTACATATTCACCCTTCATTCAACCAAATTAATACATCAATGCAAAAGCTCTAAAATACAAGCAAATGACTGGTACATGATAGAACCAAAAAAGTTAAAATTACAAAAATTACAAAGAAAACAAAGGATGAACATGAGCAAAACAGAAAATGCAACATTCAAAAGTGGAGAAAAAAGAATCACTCGGAAAGTTGCATTACGAAATAAATGAATTTTCTGGCTACAAAAAATAGATTTTCTCTCAAGAAAATTATTTGACAACACAGACAGTAAAAGTATGGATCACTTCATAAACACACAAAAAATATACATCAATGACTGCTCATTTAGCTCTAATATTAAAGATTTCTGTATTGCATAAAATTAGCAAAATTAATCAATTTAATGAACAAATTATTCATATGTAATTGTATTTTTTTGAAAGATATGATGGAGTAGAGCCATCACTTTTTCAAGTAAGAATTTCAGTAGCAAACTAAACACTTATTTGAAATGAAAATTGGTTTAGTGTAGAAGAGAAATAAGTGCTTAACATTCAAATAACATTTCTTTCAATTACAATAAAACAATTCTTAAAGAAGAAACAATTCAGTCACTGCACTGAGAAAACAGAAGTTTTGTGGTATTAAAATCTATGAATTTTTATTGGCACCCCACTAGCATAATAATTTATTCACATTTTTTTCTGTGATAGTGTTGTTAAAAAGTACTGAAACCACAGAAAATGAAAGAAAAAATGATTAAAATTGAAAAAAAGTATAATTTCATACTATAGGCTGGAAACTTGTGAACCAAGCACTAAACATAAATACTCACACAGAATAATCAAGGCAAGCATATCACTGACATGATGCAAAGGACCAACTTCATGCTCACAAAGGCAATTGATGGATTCTTGGCATTCTGAGCTTTGCATTATCGGAAGGCTAAAGGATTAAAGATATCTACTCCCAAAGTCTCACAATAACCTTTCAAGGAGAGGACACATTTCTTATTATGAGATAATAAACTCTTCTGTGAAAATTTCTTATCTCAAGGAGAAATCATAAAAATGAATTATGTGACTTATGTCATTTCAAATTACCTCTTGCAAAGCACAATATTTAGAAAATGTATGTTATGAAAAAAAGTCAATTAATGTGTATAAAAGATATCGAGCCTAGTGAAAAAAAAGACAAAAACAAAAAATGAAAAACATAAAAAGGTGGTATTCTACATTGGTTTCATCTCACGACTCATGACATCTCACGACAGGTGCAACAGCTACAAAACAAAGCCATGACGAGGTTCCTCCTCCAAGGCCTTGTGAGACTGCTGGGTACGTACCCTCATCCCCTGCATTCTAGACAGAGCTCTAAGCGGCCTAAGCGCCCTGAGGGTCCGCATAGTTTTGAAGGCCTGAATACCTCCTGCCCCAAGCAAGGAGGCTATGAAGTTTATGAGCGACACCTGGAGTGAATAGATTTACAGTTGACACAGAAACAAAAGAAAGCAACAACTCAATGACAACAGATAACACGACATAACACAGACTACCATCATTATGGCAAGGAAACGTTGGCTGATTGGAGGAAAATGTTACTTGTAAGGTACAGCCATTGATAACACAATTTTTGTCATTGTAACAAAAATTATGTTGTTTTTATAATTGTAGCAAAGATTTTAGTTACAGATTTTTTTCCTACATATTTCAATTATCATTTATCCGGGGAAATTACAGCAAACATCTTTGATACAATCATTATATTTTAACATTCCCATCCACATTTGAAGCATATTATAGAGAAAATAATTAAATAGAGAGACAAAAGAAACAAAATATTTTACAACATATACACTGATTGCACAGTTTATTGGAGAAGAAGAGCCATTTCCTGAAATAGATATTCACACAGAGAAAAACAAGTCTATGCACCAAACATACTGCCACACACTCTAATACACTCATGGAGAGACATAGAAAGCAATCATGTAATACCATGGCCACCAGCATAAAAGATGGAAGACTACAGGAAACCACACAGTGAAGAGAATGTGCCACAACACCAAGTCTGGTCCACATGGCGTAGCAAGTCACACACATTTATATGATACAAATGCTTGAAGGGAGGAATCATTGTAGGTAGAGGATAGAGGAATCTGAATTTGACAAACCCCATTCCATCTATCAAGGTTTCCCGGTTATAATTTAGATGTAGCAATAAAAATACAAACTGGAAGTAATTTCTGAATCTACCTTTTCTTCCATGCATAATAAAGAAATATTATAACAACACTGATAAGATCATTTTGATCTCTCTTTTAGGTTTTATGAATCTTACTTGTGACTGATTAGTGTTTGTTATCATGCAATGAAAGCATGAGCAAGTTTTGATTAATATCCTTTTTGTCTTTCACAAATTTGTTAGATTTCGTTTTAACTCTTCTTTGTGACCTTGCCTGGCATTGTCTATTGGCTGCCTCTCTTTACTTACTCTCATTCCCTCCCAACGTGACACAGCACGCAAGGGCCTCAGGGCACGCAAAGTGCGCATCGAACGGAAGGCAGGGATATCGGCTGCTCCGGCCCATGTGGCCGCAAGGTTTATCAAAGACAGCTATGTCATGGAAAAGCCATGTTAAAAATCTTATATTATATTGATCACTCATATGAAGAAAAATTAGAGGAACATGGTTTAAGGACATCAACATTTTAAACACTCAAACGACTTTCCTTTGTTAAGAAGTTGTCAAAGAAAAAATAAGTATTTCAATTACTAAATCTATTTGATAAAAATTAATTTTATGATAAATCGAAAGAAGTATTTTGACATTTCTACAACCAGTCTCCATAATATGTTCTCAGAAAACTTTCTCATAGTTTTTAATATCCTTTTTTGATGTCATTTATTTGATATTCTGTAACATAAATATTATTAATGATGTGATACAAAGCTTTAGATTTGTCTTTTGGATGTTATACTACAGAGAAAGCTGATGATTAAGAAAAAGGTTTTGCAGAGTATCTAGGAATTAAGTAAATTAGCTAAGAATGTCCACATTAGGCTAAAAAAGAATCCAGAATGATATTTCACTGCTGTATAAAAAAATCATGATCAGTATGAAATAAATAATGTAATTCTATGACAAAGGAAAAAGTTAACTTTTGAACTATGAACTATCATTAAACATTTTTAGTTCAAAAAATAATTCAAATAAATTTTATTATGAAAATTTAAGGATTTTGCAATTATTATTCCATACACAAATTCAAATAATGAAGTTTATGTTTAATAACTAAACCCTTGTAGAAAGAAAATTTTAAGATAAAGAAAATGCACTGGATAATGCTGGATGATTATCATTCTTAAAAAGACATGAGAATTCTATAGCACTGTGTACAAGCAAGTGTAAGTCTACATAGCAAGGATTTGTCAGCTCTGTCATAAAATCACATTTCTTACAAACTTTTGGTAGATGTTATTTTCTTAAGTCTCCACAGTATTTGAACTTGCAACATTTATTTTCTCCTGTCATGTGTTCTGTGAGATAGAAAGATAAATTAGTGAAACATTTGAAAAGGAAAAGTGTTTGACTGTTCTTCCTTAGCTATTCAAAAATGTCATAAAATCTCTTAAAAGTCTCTCAAATTCTATTTAAATCAATAAAAAATTGTTGCTTTAAGACAATACAATAAGTTAACACAAATCTGTAAAAAATGCTTACACATTATAATAATTTAAATTTTGATAAATCAATGTAGGAAGTTTCAAAATTAAATATTTAAAAACTTTAACATACATTAAGTTTAACGTTATTTTTCTCACAACTTTCTGAATAAGTTTATACAAAGTCATAAAATCTTAACAGATGTGAAAAAAATATCTAGTTAAACCAAGACTCATGATATTACCTTAAAAGCAGCCAGGAGAACAACCAGGAGTTAGTTCTTGTTCCCGAGAAAATAATTTCATTTAGTAATTGCCATGAAAGTTCTAATTTATACCTACCATGACAATAACAAAATCCAACCAGCACCATGCATTTGTAAAGTACTTCTTGAAACCCAATGCAAGCCACTTTATCAACATCTCTAGAAAAAAAATAACTGTGAAGATTTTGTCCATGTAGTAGAGGATATCTTGCAGAATAGGTCTGTGCTGCAAGTGGACATCTTCCAAGGCCTAAACAGAGTGAAAGAATTTGAATACACAAAAAACAGTTCTGTAAGCAACACTTGCTTTCGAGGGATATTTATACAAACCAGAGCTAGACTACTAAGGAGGATCATGGTGATTACAGCTGTCTCAAAATATTGGTTCTCAATGAGCTGGAAGGTCTTCAGTCTGAGATGGGCCCACCCTTGCCAGAATGGCGCATCATCGTCTCCAGCAAGGAAAGGGAATTTCTTGTAGCAATGGTCAGGACAGCAGTCGGAGGGTTCCCCTTCTAGTGTCTCGTTATCTCCATCTGCTTCTGGTGGTCCTCTCACCGGGGATTCTTCTCCCATTTCCTCTTCCTCCACATCTGTCACATTGAAAGCACATTCAGTTTACGATAGATAACATAAATAAGGTACAAATGCAATGGCAGGTTGTGACACAAGCAACTTGTGCAAGGACTGTTTAACTTTAGAGTAAATAGAGATGGGAGAGGTCATCATAAATACTTACATTATTCTCACATTGTAGAGAAGCTAAACAGCAATGAATTGAAAGAGTATACACATAACAACATTAGAGACATTGTTTTCTTAAATGTTCCAACAATTAGGTGAAGGGGTTGGAAGAGTACCAAGGTGGGGGGTCTAGTACCATGGAGAGCTGTCTGCCCTGGATCTCCCCTGGGTCTTCAAAAATAATATCAAGACATTAAATTGAACTTAAATTTATTGTAACAGTAAAATAAGTAATAGCTGATCTTCTGATTAAATACAACTTTAATTTCAGTTTCAAATTCTTTTAAATACACCTAACACACCATGCAAACATGTTGGTGAGTGGTTTTGAACAGGGGATCTCCAAAAGACTCCCCACGATGGTGGGCTGCTGCAAGGGCCCTTTCACTCCCAAAACCCAACAGTCCGTCACCAGAAAAAATAATTTTTTTTAAAACAATAATACAAATGTATTAAGAGAGACTAAGTCTGGCTTCTACAGATGGAATACTTATCTTAAGATTGAAAGAAAAAGTTGAAAAACATTATAAAATGTCATTTTAACCATATAAAATCACACATTTCTTTTCTATGCCCTATAAGAAGAATATGTGTGATTCACATATGGTTCGTATATTTTAATGGAATGGCATATACAAATTTCAAGTTTTAGAAATGCACTTCAAATATCATTTGTTAGTGAATAAATAATGTTGAATAAATAATAAATATTGATTCTATACATTCATCTAACAAAAGACAGGTTCAAAAGCACATGTTTCTTCAAATTTATGCTTGTGTGTGGTTTATGGATGTAAAGAGAAATACTTTTACTATCAAATCACAAACCTCCTTCTTGTTCTAGATCTTCTTTGCTGGCATCTCTCTTTTCCTCACCATCCAAAGTGTCTACACTTCCCTTGTGACTTAGATTATTGTACGGACGGTTTTTATGACTGCCATAGGACTTGGTACTGAAACAAATAATAAAATAATTTTGTCCATGTGATATGGTTAAGAAAGAGAATAAATACAATATTATATATATACACATACACACACACACACACACACACATATACAGTACTTAAAGAAATGAAGAATTTGGATAATTAAACACTCAAATTTAACTAATTTTAATAAGATAAAATAAATATCTTTTACCAATGATAATTCAAGTCAGTAAAATATTTTTGGATTTTGAAATTATACCGAAACATTTTTATTATAGGATACAAATTATGATTATAATTTATACTACGATTATATGGACTATAAAATTATGATATAAAGTTATGATTATAATGAAGACTTAAGATTTAATATACATATATTACTATATGTAAAACTGATGTGTTTTGAAAACCCAGCTAATTACAAAGGACACTAAGATATGGAGATGATGGGATTGCATTCACTTTGTGATTCATTTTCCAAGCACCATTTTGCCATCCAAACAAAACAATGTAAACCTGAGCTTCAGTTGACAACCTCACTTGTAGACTCCAGTGAGAGAGGTGAGATTCCACCCTGATTGATACTTAATCTCATTGTCTTGTTAAATCAGAAGCAGAGTTATTTGGGTTGAAGGGTCAGATCAAGCATGTGGGGCAGTTGTAACCAAATGACCAGAGGAGGGACATTGTATTGCAGAGAACAATGGATACAAGGAGGATTCAGAAGGCAGTAGGGTCATTAAGGGGATGTTGGAAGTATTGGAGTATCCAATGGAAACAGTTGGAGTTCTGACTACACAACTTGGCCTTCGCAGTCAAAGTCAAAGTCAAAGTGCCCAAGAGGTTCACTGAGCATAGAGCTCTGCAATTACTAAGCCTCAGCACTAGGAGGAGATGTTGCCAGCATATCGCACTGGCTAGTTTGACCCCAGGATATACCTGGTGCTCATTTTAAAGCAGGCTGAGTAGGGAGTCAGTTTGGATGCTGAGGTTCATGAAAAATCCCCTCCCCAATGTGGATCAAACACCGGCCATTCTGCCAGAAATGGTGCTCTACCCACTTAGCCATGCTAACTCCAGCCTTAGCTGTAGATCTAAATATTATTTAATAAATTATAACTATTTCTTAATAAAATGTCCAATTTGTTAAGAAATTCTATTTTCAAGAAATTGGTAAAAGCTGATCTTTTAAGGATACTTTTATTTTCTATTGTAGGACTTCTGTACCTTATGGTATCTTCTTCAGCTTGGTTTTTCATATAATCATTCTCTATTCTGTTGTCTGGCTGATTTATGGAGTTGCCAATGACTTTGGTATTATTCATCATTTTCCCTTGCTTTTTCATTTTGTTTTTCAGATCACCTAAGGAATAAAGAAACACTCCTGTAAAAACATGCAGCATTTTTTTTCTATCCATAGTTTCAAATCATCCTTTTCTGGTTTTTCAAAATACGATATTACGAATAAAATAGGACTAAACCTTATGCAAATTATAATGAATACTGAGGTATCATATCTTACCATGTATCGTAAACTCCATGCCATCTCCAATGGCCACTTCCAACTGAGTTTGATCTTTCGGACTACTTTTGTCACGGAACACCATACCATCCGCAAGGATTGTATCATCTGCGGTCAGTTCCAGGTCAGTGTCTCTCCCGTGGGCATCTGTAGGACATACAACGCTCCTCATGTCAACCCACTTCCCTGGAACTAACAACCCCCAATCCTACTGTCTGACCACACAAAATCCACTCATATAAGGTATCTACTTCTAAGTTAATGAATATCTATGTACAGGACATAATTTAATTCAAATTACTTCAAGTTCATTCAAGTTAAACAACAAAAAGAATCTCTATCCAATAAAATAAACACAACAAGTGAGGAGCCTAGGAACAGAAGATTATGTGTCACAAATGTGAATGTTTGTCCCTTACCCTGAGATAACAAATGGTAAAAAAATTACAAACCACTAAAGAAAAATAAGAAAGCATTTTCGCAAAGTTTGTTTATTCATGGCTTGTAAAAAGAAGACAAATGGACTAATGAAAATGTCATTAGATTAAATGTTAGCATTCATACATGTATCATTTGAAATCTGAGAGAGATTCTTTATGCATCTAATTATTTTATACGTCTATCTGCATCAAAATACTTAATCTATTGTTTACATCACTGAAGGAAGTGCAAATTGTTGTGATTTCAAAAAGTATATGAAAGACTAGCATTCATTTCAAACTGTAATATTGGGATAACTTTTTTTTTCAATATGACATTAACTTTTTAAGAGTACACTTAATTTACACAGTAGATAACATCAAATGTGACCTACTCAGTAATTGTGCTACACTGGTGAAGGATATACAAACTGATCGTGCATGTGCAAAACATCTTTCAAGAAAGAAATATTCATTCAACTACAAAACTGAAATAAAAGTACAAACAAAAAGTGATGCAAAATCAATATTTGGTTAATCTTCAACAAAGATCAGCAAAGTACACAAGTGAAATCTACATAAAATAAGTTAATTAAATTCAGCCATGGTGTTCTGACAACAATAGGAGACAGATGGAGATGGTATTCCCTGGGGTAATTATTCACCTTAAAAATTTAACTACTTAATTCTATGAATTATCAAATATGTACTTAGAGAAACAACAACAATTATAAAATTAAAACTAAATTGAAAGAATATACCTCACCCAATTTTGTTGGGCCTCATCTTATAAAACACCAATGTGTAATATGAAGATTGCTCTCAAAATAAGTATCTTTGTAATATTGATTAAATAGCTTTCTTCAACTCATATTGAAAATATAAAATAAAATTTCAATAGTTTGAAAAGGAAATAAGTGGAAAAGTGTTTATTAGTTCAAATGAGAATCTTCTGTATACCCTGCAAGTAGATAGAATACGCAATTGAAAGTCTACAGTTATTTCTTCTAGATTTGATTGTTCTCCCTGTATTCTATTAAATTATTAAAGATGGATATGAACAAGAATAGAATAAAGAGAATCACTGTGGTGTTCTCTTAGTGTGCAACTTCATTCATGCATACAGAATAATAAAATTAAAAATATAAAACAATCATATCCTTCAGCAGGAATAAACCACATAGTTCAAATCCAAAATTTATTTCCAGGGTATTTGATTTCATAACATTTCAATTTACTAGCAAGAATCATTACTTTTAATTATTTTTTAAAAAATTTGAGTCATCCCCACCTTGTAATGTCCAATAGAATGTCAAAAGTTTGTTTTATGGGTGAGAGTATTTAGTAAAGTGAGGAATGAAATGTGTAGTTGTTCTGACATTTATTTTACATTTCCTGTTGTAACTCAATTACACAAACTCTGCGGTCTCTACATCATTATTTAGGAATTGGAGGAATTCTCTTATACTCATTAACTTGTAATTTTGCATAAATTATGAACAATGGTTATTTACTGATTTTAAATTAATGATGGAGACTGATACATTAGAGTTAAGAAGTTAACATCAACATTAATTATTTTTTGAAATCCAAGTAATCTTACAGTAACCTGGAGCAGCTTTAAAATATCTTGAGCAGAGGACAAAATTCTTAAACACAAACACTTGCTCAATGGAGTAGAATCGAGAATTGACATGTTTCACAATTTATCCGCTTCAGTTAATGAAAGAAATTCACAATGAGATTTGCTTCTTTGTAAATTTTAATTGGAAGGTGATTTAAAAATACAATGGTTTAAACTGTTTATAAAGTAAGCTGGGTTGTATTTAACACAGAAAGTTCAGAGGTTGTTTAATTCATAACATACATAAAAAAGGAAATATCAACTGCAACAAAAGAAGAACATTATAAAAGTTATGAACTTAGTAGATAACACTGAACAATGAAAAAATGAGAGGAAAAGTAATAAAGAATTTAGTAAGAGTAAAAATTTCAAACAATATTTCATTTGCTTTAGGAAAAAATCCAATAAGATCCCTTGGTTCAAAATTCATTAGTTTGCCGCTCAAAGTTATTAACATTAATATATTAATTTATTTTAAGGAAAGTTCATGCAAAAAAGTTTAAATTTTAGAACCCTTTTTTCAGTTTTAAAAATTTTAAACCGGAGACAATGTTATCAAATTAAAATACGATAATGCCGATTCACATATTCAAATGTTTCGTAATTTAACAAATGAGTGAGAGAAATTGTCATCAAGAGAACCAGCTTCATTAATTTTGTGTTCACTAGTTCATACATGAAAGGTGGAATTTACATTAGAAAGAAATACAGCATAGTTGGGCATCGTTCTCATCATGGTTATATTTTAGAATGCTGCTTAGCCAAAAAACTAATAATATAAATATAAATAATTTGTTTGGGAAATTACAAAAATTAACGAACTTGGATAAAATTAAGACAAATCAATATCAGATATGTTCTGAGATTGTACAAGATTAAAAAATCTTCTTGTTTTCAAAGTTGGAGTTCAAATGTACTAAAAAGATGGGCAAACATAACAGCATTACATTATTAATATTTTCAGTAAGTTTAAATAGAAAGTGGAATTGCTTTGACAAATTAAATTCAATTAATTCTATTAAAGAAAATAAACTAATAACACTGTAGATTTGCTTATATGTAAGATAAGATCTTATCTTTTGTCTTCATGATTTTATTAATAATGTTAATTTTGAAACCCAAAATATCAACAGGGTTTTGTAAATAATTTTGTCTTGTTTTCAGAGAGGCAAAACAAAAACCAAATTTCTGGGTTCTATTTTTTTGTTGTATTTCAATATATTATAACCTTGGCCCTAATATTAGTAAATGGAAGGCTTTACCCACCAATTTTAATCTCTGAATTTTTAATTTTGTGTTGCTAATGATTTAAAAATTTCTGAAACCCTCTTGTACTGCATATGAACCTCAATAGTTTCTGATCCTCTGACTGACATAAATTTAAGGACTGTTCACTGGTGGTACACACACATTTAACCTTTGCATTACTTTTCACATGGTGTTTTATATACTCCAGAATTTCTGTTTCATTTTAGTTTTACTGTGCAGTTTTTGAGATGTGGTTATAGTACGAAAATAATTCCTTAAAATTTTTAACTATATTCTCTTCCTTCATAGTATTCTATATGTTATTTCTAAACAGTAACTTTTTTGTAATTCTCTGGTGTCATCCCATCATACTTAACTTTCATTTTAACTATGTTCTATTTGATTAAAAATATTAACTGTGACATGCATGTATAAACAACATGACAAACACATCTCAGAAATGGCTGTTGATGTTTGATAAAGTTCATGGAATGTAAAGAAAGTAAATAAATAGTCAGAGGTATCAACACTTCATACCCATAGAGATGACACAATAATATGTTACCTTTGCATGTGTAAGGCAATCTTCAATTATTTGTATTTCTAAAAAAGAAAATTTCTGGCAAAATGTTCGAGATGCCAGTTATTTTTATAATGTTATCACCTCCAACATAGAGTTCACAGATTTTGTAGAATATTTTCCTTTTGTTGGTTGTGTTTAAATAGCTTCTTTTAATTATATTTTCACCTATCATAATGTCTTCCAAGAGTTGCACATTCAACAACTGTCACATTGTTTTCAAAGAGGTTTTGTAAAATATTCCTTTCAAATATTATGTCTTTGGGATTATAATGTATTAATTTATCAACAGACTTAACTTCAGGAAAAATTTTTTTTACCATATCTGATCACTGTGAAATAACATAAGGCATAAAGCTATACAAGAAGTGATAATGTATCAGATTGATTCATATTAATTCTTTATACATGAAAAAAAGTATTTTTAAAACCAAGAAAAGAAAAGAGAAAAAAAAGAAAAGGAAGAACTATTTGTGTGTCTGCCCTTCTTTCTATACATACACTTTAATATTTCATCATTTTTTGTATTAAAAATATATCCTGATGTAAGCAAGAATCAAATGTCTATAATAGAAATGAATATAAACACCATTAAGCTAATATATCCACAAAACCTCAATCCACCTTCAAGAACAAGAAATATATTTCTTTTTAAAAAGTTTAAAATATCAATTACATTTTAGCAAACCATTTTCATTGTCTCCTCTACTTTTTGACAATGATAGGGTAATTGGTAATTTCTGAATAGCAGTGCTACAAGAATGAACTAAGGACAGTGAGCACTACAAAACGGAAGAGAGCACAGCGAGCACGAGCGATCTGATTGGATATAAACCTTCTTTCCAACTGCAGGATGGTGCCTCACCTGGCGTCTGATCGGAAATCTGATTGGTTAGCTTAGCACGCATCAATTTAGCCAGATTTAGCATGTTACGTTTCACCCAGTTGGTAAAGCGGGATATGCGGGTAAATGCCTCAGCTATCTTGTTGGTGTCATTATCTTGTGTAGTTGCAACAGCCAAGTTGGATGAGCCAAAGTTGCTGAGCAGCAAGGCCAAGAAAAGGTTCAAGACCTGAAAAATCATTTTTCTTTAGGACAACACAAAAAGGTTATGATAATGATATTGTGGTAGGTGATGAAAATATTTGGCTTGACTGCAAAAAAATAACTCGATGAGAACTGAAACTCACTGACATAAATTGCATTACATTAAGCTCAATGAGAGCAAAGGGTGACGATAAAAAATAAATAAAAAAATATTCAAGCAAATTAGAGTATTTTTACAATCAATATTATTAGGGATACTTCTTTGAATTTTTTTGATAATGTAGACATTGAGTTCACATTTAAATTTATTTTCTTTATTTGGATTAATGACTGGCATTAATAGAATATGTAAATTATGCATACTTACAACCAAATTTCCAATGACTACAGTTGCCAAGAAGAAAGGGATACATGACCAATCTCCCACTAATATGCAATCCCACATAGATTCTATCCATTCTCCACAAAGCACTCGAAAAACAATCATGAAGGAATGCATAAAATCAGTGAAGTTCCATCGAGGCACACCTCCATCCACAAACCTATCCATGTTGTCTAACAAGAAAACAGATATAACATTTACATAAAATTACAAGTTATATTAAATTCAATATTGATATAAAAAATATTTCAGATTTTGAGGCAATAAAAGTCGTAAAGCCGCAATAAAAAAGTCGTATTTTTGTAAAACTTATTTTTACTTCACAATATAGATAAAGTACAAAAATCAAGTTTTCTTGATCAGGTAAAAAGATCACATTCTCTTGTACATCCTATTTCTAAAATAAATTCACTAATGAAGTTTCTCCCATTACTTCCTATTTGTAAATAGGAATTACAAATTATTATTAAGTAAATAAATAAATTTATTGTTAAAAAAGCAGTTACAAACTGCGTATGACCATGTGGAGGACAATAAACTAAATTGCTTTCCAGAATCAAGCAAGGGGCCACCCCATCAATTCCGATCAAGGGTTCTAAGGCAGAGGCAGACTCTCATGTACCTTGAATCTTTAGGAAATATCTAAGTACTCCTGAAATGTACAGGAAAATATGTTATCAGAAACAAACTGTTTGAACATACCTGTATAATTTTTGCCAAACAACTGCATACCCATGACGGCAAAGATGAAGATGATAATGCACAGTACAAACGTCAAGTTCCCCAAGGCTCCCACTGTCCTGCCCATAATGGATATGAGCAAATTCAAGGTTGGCCATGATTTTGCAAGTTTGAATACTCGAAGCTGTGGGAAAAATAGACAAAAATTAGATTACTGCATTTCTAGACTTAAGAAAATTATTTCATAAAAATTAAAGAGAAGTTTTGAATAAATGACTCCTAGCTCATGGGATGAATCAAGCTTATTTAAAATAAAATAACAATTTAGTGACTTCAAAGAATACAAAAAGGTAAGAACAAATATAGATGGATGGCTAACTCAGATATGGTGTATTTTACCAATAATAATGAATATAGAGTGATTGAATACTTCTTAATGAGAGTATTTGAGTCATTTGTTAGTATAAAGATTTTGTTTTAGGAGAGGTACTCACCAATCGGAATGATCTCAAAACTGACAGACCCTGAACGCCTTCTAAACCCAATTCCAACAATGATAGAGCTACAATGATAAAATCAAAGATGTTCCAACCCTCCTGGAAATAATATTTAGGACTCATGGCGATCAGCTTCATCGATGCTTCAATCGCAAAAGTTGCTGTGAAGAACTGAAATTATAGAAAATAACATTCATGAGGTTAAATAGAAAATCATTAGACATTTCCAAATTCTTACAATATTTTTTTCTCGAAATCTTATTATAAGACTAATTAGTGTCAAGCATAATTACAAAAAAAAATATAAAATTTTATGATGCTAAGTGATCTTATAAAGTACTATAAGTAAATCCAAGTATTGTGTATGTTATATATCCAATAAAATATTTTTAAAGAATTTAAAATTTTCTCACCAACCCATCTGCATTAATTCTTACAGACACTTTGATTTCAAAAGGATTAAGATGACAACAAAAATAGTAATAAAACTATTAAACAAATTTTATACAATGAAAAATTGTACTTGAAAAATTAGAATGTTTAGTTCTAACCAGGCTGGCATGCTATGCCTGCACACCACATGCATGATGACCAAGTTCTGACTCACATAGTTGCCACTTTTCAAAGCCTTTTCCATTTCCTTATTCATATCATGGTGATCCAGAGCCATAAACAAGGTGTTGACCACGATGCAAAGGGTGATAAACAGTTCCACAAAGGGGTCAAACACCACCAATTTCACATAGTCTTGAAACTTGAGCCACAGCCAGCAGCAATCCCACACGCAAAATATGTCAATGCCTTGAAGACATACGGCAACAACTTTCTCTTTGAGGGTTGGTCCCTCCTCATCGTCTTCTGTGGGGAAGTAGTAGATGGACACTGTGCAATGTTTTAGTAACTTTTCTTGCATATGACCACTCTTTTTGGGGAAAGAGAAGCAAAATACCCACAGCAGGCTGTCAATACTCAAAAGGGTGTAAACTTTCTGGAGACCAAATACATCTCTCACGAATTTGAGTTAAATATTATTCATTTATTGTCGTTTCCTGACTTCATTTCTCAAGAACACTTCTGGTCTGCAGAAATATTTACAGATAAATTTGCACCCAATAAAATGAACATCTCACATATAAAATAGAGGTGTAAAACCATCCTTTCACTTAGTATGTTAGATGACTTTATTTGGGTACAAAAATTATAAGAAATATCAAAATTTCTGGATCTAGGAGCAAAGCTATATATGTGAACTAAGTACAAGTGTAGCAATACCTTGCAAAAGCTTACTAATGTGCAATGTACGTTAATTTTTGTAAAAATCATTTAAAAGTGCGTATATTTATTCATTTGTTGGTATAAATTTATACATATGTTATAAGCAAACATAGTGAAGTAATCATCTGCATAATGTGGAAGTAAGACGGGGATATCATGCCTAATGAATTTTAATTCTAGAGTATCTTTTCTTTTATATCTAGAGTATCAAAATAAAATTTAATGATTCCAGAAAGTCGGTTTCTGCTGATTGAAAAGTTAACTAATATCATGCAAATCCTTTATAAAATTTTTCACATTTCTTTAAGAGAAATGATTATTTAAAGTATTAGAGTACTAGTAAGCATTTATCAATTTATCTTTTATATAATTCTTCATATTTAACTCAGAATTCTTCAATTTTGTAAATTTTGGATACAATAATGAAAAACTTACAATGTTTAATTTCTCAAATGCTTCAGAAAACAGCTAAAATGATTAATACCCATCAATTGATATTTGCAAGAGATTCACTTGATAATTGCAAAACAATTTACAAATACTAAACTGTAATGGTGGTTTGTACACAAATATTTGTATTCCAAAAATTTGTTCTTGAATTAAATTTTGTATAAACCTTTTTCAAACTATTAGTCTGAGAAATATGTCCAGAAATGTTGAAGGTATGTCCAGCCTGACTGCACTTAATCTATTTTTTTTTTCCTTTCAAAGGGAAACTCTTGGAAAGAAACAATGTCCAAATTAAATTATCAAGCAGCATGCTGTCCCAATCTGCACAAGATACATCACCAAGCATGAATAAAGAAACAAAAACTAAAAAATGAATAAAGTTTTAATAGATAAAGTATTTTCTGTGCATCATGTTACTAGATTACTTTAAAAAAACTGTTTATTTATTTCCATGTTTGCAAACAAAATGATTTTTCATAGATGTAAAAAAAAAGTTTATTTAGCTGTTTATGATGAGGGCAACAACAATTTGTTTTTTTTCCATAAATGATCCTGTAAATCAGTGTACGATCATTTATTCTGAATCTTCACATAAATTAACAATAGACATTATAATATCCAAACATAAATTTTGTGCTACGATAGAAAAGAGCAGTAATCTAGTAGCATTGTGACAACCGAAAAAGTTCTCACAATGTTACACAATGATGGAATAACATTGGAACTTAATCAATATTTTTTTTTAGTTTCCTTTTGCAACTTTCTAGATGAAACATTAAAAACAATCAATTCATACAAATAAATTCCATATAGCAATGTTATTACCCAGAAATAAAATGTATCTATAAGCTTAACTGTGACATATTGGCAATACAATCAATATTATTTAATACAGTGTGAGATTGATGTTTGCTCAAAAGTACGGTTTTCAACAGATCAACATTTAGATGTTTGAAACTTCCCCTACTTTATAAATTTAATAGAACAGAGAAAAATTATATTCTCAATTTATTGAGACAAAATTACTGAGTACATATTTTGACTAAAAAACCTTTCGTCATTCCCAAATTAGTAAATCAGTGTCCCATTTATTCCAAAACTTATTTCTAAATAATTCAAAAATTGAAGAGTTTAGTCATCTTTTAAGTAATAAATAAAACATTACATAAAACCTTTTCTGATAAATTTTTATTGATATTTTTATGGTTATAACAATGAGAAATAGAACAAAATGAATAGAGAACAAATTATATTTCAAAAGAGTTCACATTTGTCACTTTATCACTTGTGTAGTGAGCTCTATTTTGCTTTGAATATAGAATTATGGATTCAAGGTAGTAAATATTGTACAATAAAATAAAGAACATATTTAAGCTTGATATATCAGGGTTCTGAAAATAAAACTAGAATAAATTATAACTAAGATATATGAGTGACAAATTGTTGATGGTTGCTTATTGAGGAAGATTGTGTAAAACCAAAACCCCTTTATATTGATTGGGTTAATTTGTAGCAATTTTTTGAACAGTAATATGATATTTCTGATCTATTTCTTTTATTGCTCATTAAACCACAAAATATACACAAATTCTAATGCAATTGTATCGTACCAGTGTTGTGGGGGAAGAAATGTGACTTTGAATAGTCTTTGGAATTCTTACCAATATTCTTTAAATGATGAAATTTACAAAAGAAGAGAAAAAATTACTTCAGAGCATACACAATTAGAAATTAAGTACAAAATTTAAATCAGAATATGACATAATCAATGGAAGAAAGGTTAATGGCAATAAGAACAAGTGTAGTGAACATTATCTCCATAACCAGACAGCGAGTCATGCCCAAATCTACTTCTAAAATTTTCCATATGTAACTACTACTCCCAAAATTAATGGGACTTGGTTAAAGTAAATCATGTTTTTCAAGCTATGTATTCCTAAAACCTCTCTCCTTTTCAGGTTTAATCAGAATTAAACATTATATTCAATGAGAACAATTCATGCTGCTTTAAGTGTTAAGATCACAATTTAATGGTTCTTGAAATTTTTTTAACCAGATCACAACTCTTGTTCTTGAGGAAATTGTTTTGAGGAGCTTCTGAAATCAGCTTCATAATCCTGGCTAAGCTGAAATAGTTTCCCTTTGTTTTCTCCAACAAACTTTAACTAATATGTCAATATCTAATAAATAACAAAAATTAAATAAATAATCACAAAGAAATATATTAAACAATTTCTTTTTTGAAATTTTAATCTAAGTAGAGGACATCAATTATATCAGAGAAAGTTCCAAGTAATGGTAGAATATTTTAGACTCTTTCGCATTCAAATTTGTTATTCAAATATAACATTATATTATAAATCAAGTACACCCTTAATATGAATAAAGGATCTTCAAGAATGAAAAATATAAAAACCACCTGAGGATTATAGAGGATTGGGAAAAGGTGTTTTTACATTTTCCTTTGTAATAATGGATTCAAGTTTGCTTTGCTTACAGGCGAAGGATATTAGGTAAAGCTACGTATTTGTGACATGCACTAAATATATAAAAAGTTTAAAAAATATATTGTGCAAAGTACATATTGGCATAATTAAAAACTTTGTTTTGTATGGATATGTTTCTGGCATTTAAGTCATGCTTTAAGGAGAGAAAATTCCAAATTTGGAAAGATGACTTCAAAAAAGGTTTAAATTACATTTGATATCATTGTATAAATATTTGCTTCCCAGTTTAAATATTTTCCTATCTATTCAGAGAACAACTGATGTATTTTCATAGTAGACACTACTTTTTTATTAAATTCATGAGAATATTAAAATAATGAGAGCATTAATATAAAAAAAATANGAAATTGGTATGTTACAACAGACGTAACAGAATTTTGATAAATAACCAAGAAAAGTAGCAACATTTTTCTTTACAAATGCAAATTTTAATAACTTACTAGGACTAACAAAATGCAAATTATATTGCACGTCATGTACAAACATTACTGAAAAATTAACACCACACAAAAGATTTGTGAATTTAGTTTCTTCCTATTTTACAGTAAAATATTATGTATAGTTAAGTAATAAAATTTTATGTAAAGGCAAAATATGCCAAATCTCTAACCAAGCATGGAAACTTTTAAGTCTGAAGAAATTAACAAAATCTCTTTATTTTAATGAACTTAAATAGATTCCTGTTTTGTGAATATTATACTATGAAAAGAAAATGCTAAATTTGTGCAATAATAAGACGTGCGTTTCTCTAAAAAAAGATGAAGAAGTTTCAAAGAACAATCAATATGTCCCTACAAGCAGTGTCTCTTGACATGCATTAAGAATATGAAACTGAGGTTACATGCTAAATTTTCCATATGAAAACTCATCTCGTACAAGAGATACAGTCACGAACTCTCTTTCCCCAACAATAGAATGAATCACTGCAAGGAACATTCAAGAGGTTTATATTATTTGCAAACATTGATAATAATTATGGTTTTCATTGAAGATATAAGAGGGGATGGGGATATTCCTGAACATGCAGGAATATTGTAGTCCGACTACATAAGTGTACTGAATAAAAGGGTATACATCAAATACTGATTATTTGACCATCACTGAGTTCTCCTCCAATTCTGAGAGCAACCAACCAACCAACCAAAGATGAGGTGAGAAGAAGAAACACACTGAATTGTTGAGAGAGAATTAAAACAAGTAGATTAAAGATCCCCCAGTTGCAAAAATTCAATTTTGTTTTAAATAAAAATAGTGCAAAACATGATGTGTTCATATAGTGTTTTCAGCTTTTATTTTGGATGCCACTCAGTGATGGTGTTAGTGCTACCACAACCTGAACACAAAACACACACAAACACGTCACCAGCATATTAAAATATACAGAGGTGTCTGTAAAAGGATAAAGCAAACACCTCACAGTTAGCTACTCTTACAATTTTTAAAACCATTTTGCACGGAGAAGCATTCTGCCTTTTTCTTTCTCTCGATAAGTACTAATTTCTCAAAAATCTAAAGTCACAAAACTTGGCAAGCAACAAACAAACCACAGGAGCATGTTTATGTACAGAAAAAGGTGGGGGCAAGGTTCAGGTGGTTAAGGGACAGGAAGGGACACGGGACGTACAAACTTACCTCCATGCTCACTTGCCCGGCTTGCAGCTCTACCAGCAGCTTGTTCGATGATGTCATTCAACACCATGACATCTGAAACATCAGTACGTCTCATTTAATGAACTCTTATTATGGCGACCTATGTACATATTAGATG
Organism: Laupala kohalensis; assembly: GCA_002313205.1. Taxonomy (NCBI): domain Eukaryota; kingdom Metazoa; phylum Arthropoda; class Insecta; order Orthoptera; family Trigonidiidae; genus Laupala; species Laupala kohalensis. The sequence goes on along the minus strand of NNCF01128142.1, from coordinate 453,432 downwards.
CAATGAAATTCAAAAGAGCACATTTACTTAGAAACAATTCTGATTAAAAGATCCAGTTAGGTATCTTATTAAATGTTTGTTTGAGGACATTTTTATTATATCATATTACACGAAATGCATTGTTTTTTTTACAACTTCCTTCCTTGCCACTAAATTTAAAATGTTCTCAGAGAAGTAAGTATTTCTATGACCGAAATACTTAAGTCAATTTAATTTCATACAAAGAGGTAATTATTGTTATTAACAAGTACAACAATCTACATAGCTGTAATTATGATATGTTTTTTTTGTCAAGTCTTCTTGGGAATAAAACGTGAGAAGAAATTATTATTTTAGTTTTTTGTCCTTTACTTTTTGTTTCTCGAATGCACCAGTATGTTCTATGAATTTCTTCACTAATAATCCCATATTCCGTTTTCTTTCCTGTATCAGATCTGTCAACTCTCTCTCTTGACCTACATGTAAAATAACTTTTATTTCTCTCCTCATCCAAAACCATATTTTGAATATTCTATTGCTGTGATCATAAACTGTTTCATATTATTAATAGAGTGGAGAGAGAGAGATAAAATGTTTCTGCATAGGGACCATAAATTACGTGAAACGCGACAGTTCTTTAGTTTTCACGGTCTTATGACCTCTAACCACCATTTTCTCCGTGAGGCACCTTCGACCTTCATAACTCTCTTAAGAATACAAATTATTATATTTTCCCCTTTAATTACTATTTTCCATTCTTTATGATAGGAGAGGGTAGGTTGTTTTGAGACGTCAAGTTAAGGAGTAGTTTGGTGTTAAGAAGAATCGTGACACAATGGGGGGAGGGGGACGTACTTTATGAGCGATCCCATATTTACTTGGAAGTGTTCATACGGAGTAATCTTACAGTTCTAGTTTAAGAAAGAAGCGCACAAAAATCATTCAAAAAACGAATTACGTGTGAAATTGATCCGAATGCTAAATTTTGCAAACTTGAAAAATGTATAAAACATGCATGAGAAATAACGTTGAATGATTCCTCGCTTTCTTTTTCTCCATTGTGGATGAATGTGTCACTTAGGACCTTTTTCCCCTGACGTCAGCGAACAGGAGCGAGTTCCGTAGAACATGAGTGAGAAGCGCGTTGCCTATACAACTCCGGAAGCAAGAAAGAAAGGAAAAAAAGGAAGGAAGGAAGATCTGTTTTAATTTTAATTTTCTTGTGTACGTGTTTTAAGGTATCATATGCTTTGTCAGAGCGACTAAGCTTAAATACTCCCCATCCAAAATGTTTTAAATGATAGTTTCAACCATTCTCTATCCAGTGTCAATGAATTTTCATACCCTTACAGCGCAAAATTTTGAATTATTTGACTTCAAATTACTATGGGGTAATATGGAAAAACTTTCGCGGGCTCATGTTTTGTCTATTTATTTGTTTTATATATTCTGGCAAAAGTATCGGCTTAACATAGCGAAAACAAACTTCTAAAACATAGCAAATGGAAATAGGAACGATGCAATAATGCTAAGATTTTCAAACCTTACGGGGCATTTTCAAGAATAATTCACCAAAAACTGTGTAAAATGTTGTTCTAACGGAAATGGCAACAGTACCACGTGACAAGACAATGCGACCCTTGTGAAAGAAAGAGTCAAATGAAATTCTAAATTTATTACCAAGTTTTAAAATCGTGAAATAATTGTTCTCATTCAATGTAAAAAAATTTGTAGAATGAATTATGAATTAATAAGAACTACTTTGGTGAATATTTCCAAGTTTTGTGAATAGTTGGCCACTTGACTTGAGTCAACGCGATGTATTTTTTTTTTTTTTGTGGGGCTTTAGGGCTCGTCAACATTGAGGTCATTAGAGCCCATACAACGCGATGTACATGATACCTTAATTGTAAGAATCGAATGACTGCACAAGAAATGGCGAGAAACAAAAAGTGTTTTTAACTATTGGCTAGCCTGCTCCTGGCGTTAGCTGCGGTTGTGAATGAGCTCTCTCTATTTTTCACTTTAATCTTTCTATTTTTATTTTTTTTCGAGTTTTTTGTGATTCAGTAGTTGAATTTAGATTCTAACTTTCATTGTAGTGTATAATTCTTTGTTCTGTGGGAGTGTTAAGTGAAAAAACACTAAGAACATTTCCTAAGGTTTTCAACCCAATATAATTTCATATTGTTTTTATTCAAGTGCTTCAATCAAATGTGTGATAAAGTTTACGTAAGTACAAACGGAATCATAAATTTAACTTCTTGGTGCATTAAAATTAATTATTTTGCTGCATTTAGATTTTCTGGTGCGTATACTATTACATTATTAACTTATAAATAACGTACTCTATTGTTACACTGCTCAAGTTTCGTCGTCGTAAATAGAATTATTCCAATATTTTACCATTTGTTTTCGTGATCTTTTTGTAGTTATTCATCACAATCTAACATAATATTGCCATAGTTATTGTTGAAATAATTTATCTGCAGTTGTCCTAAATTATTTCTGTCATTTTAGTTGTCGGTTTGTTTATTTACTTATTTAAACCCTGCCCCATTGTTGCATCCAAGTTTTCGTCGTCATAATTTCATAGAATTATTACATCATTTTACAATTCGTTTTTCTTGATCCTTTCGTATTTATTTACATTTTTAACACAATATACGGTAGTTATTGTCGAATTATTTAATCTTCAGTGGTCGCCCCAAGTAATTATTTCAATCATTTTTGTCTTCGGTTTGTTTGTATATTTAATTTATTTATTATCTCATTTGTAACTTCCGTAGTAATAAATATATTATTATACTAACATCCTTCATTCAGTGTTAGTTGTCAGATTTCGTGTATTCTCATTTGCTTTTGTCGTTAAGTTGCTAACTTTCTCACAACAATGGACACTATCGCATTCCTCAACTCATTCAAAGCTGATCTTCAGAAGGCGTACAATGACTTGGTACATTATATTGACACACGAATCACTGCGCTGGAAGAGGTCAATAAGAACATGATCGGCGGTTGGACTACAGTTAGGAATTCTCGCCGTCCTTCCAACTGCTATCACCCGGTTAAACCAACGACGCATGCACCACCCCAACTCTTCACTCAGAATAGGTTTAGTGTGTTAGATGACATGTCCCTGTTTCCTCCCTTACCTACTCGTTTCATCCCCTTTTGTCCAGTACCCAGACCTGTTCACAAACCACGCACTGGTAAGTACAGCCGTCCAAAACTACGTAAAGTAGTGTTACCCAGAGATGATACCAACACTTCCGCGCAGAAATCAAACGTGCTCATATTAGCTGATTCGCACGGTCGTCATATGTCCTCCGTATTGCGTGGATTGCTTCCTNCTCTCTAGCCTGCCTCCACGCTTCAACGTTCCACAAATAAACCACGAAATTAACCTGGCAAACATCTCCCTAAAACATCACCTGGCAGACACAAAAATCACATTTTTTGATTTGCAACCACACCTGACTGCCAAGGACTTTACCCAGCACGGTTTACACCTGAGACCGTCTGGGAAACAGCACTTCGGTTCTCTCCTAGCTTCACATCTGACCTCACATCATCCACCTGCCCCATTACCCACTCCTACACCACCTCCCGCACCTACCTCATCTCCCTCTACTTCTACCTCATCTCCTCCACCTCCCTCTGCTCCTACCTCATCACCATTTCCTCTTCCTATCTCCACACCCATTTCTTCTCCTGTCCCCGTTCTTTCACCTACTGCTTCCTC
>NNCF01128142.1:437454-447523 GCA_002313205.1 Laupala kohalensis | reverse complement strand
AAAGTTAAATCCGTCTTGTACTTTATCACGCCATTGCTGTAGTACTTTTTAAATAACTTACAACAATTTCAAAAACTATTTTCTTGCATTATTGTGTTGTCTTATGACTGATATTNNNNATATTAATTTAGTTTTATGTGTACTCAACTTTGGCACGGTTGTGTACATTAATTCTGTAGCCCCATCCTGGCCCGGGTTTTGCTCCGGTTTTCCTTCGGGTAGAAGCGGATTTCTTATACAGGTTCTCTAGGCTGTGTATAGGGGCGTGTTTAAATAATCTATAGTTCGATAATAACTTGTACATGTAATTTTTTGCGTAAAATTACAAACATATTGACATTCTATTAGTATTATAACTCGCAGCTAACTTTTTATCTTATCTAGGAACTTTTGCTGAAATTTTTGAATCCGCCTCTGCCTTAGGGCCCTTGATCGGAATTGATGGGATGGTCCCTTGCTTGCTTCCGGAGAGTAAATTAGTTTATTGTCCTCCACGTGGTCATACGCAGTTTGTGCTGTTTTTTGACAATAAATTTATTATTATTATCAACTATTAAACTAGTTTCGTGAAATTTGATTTCGAAGTGATTTTCTCAAAGTTTCTTGACGCAGAAGGAATTGGGTGAACAGAAACTGGAATGTTTCTAAAGTGAAGGCTTAGATATGAGTATCCTCGAACACAGAGTCTACTTCGTGTTTAAACGATCTGAAGATTTATAGTATCACTTCAATAACTGCAGTAACAAAAGCATTGTTATAACAAAATGTCTCAAACAGTTTGACTCGAGTAAAAAATTAATTGCGATAGTTCCCCACAAGGTGAATACTACACTTGGATTTCAATCGTAATGTTAACATACTTCTCTTTTACGTTAATGATCTTTTTGAATTGTTTTGAGTGTAGAACTTTCAACCATCATTGTTTCATTGTTACCTACCGGCCAATTACATTCCTTCCATTTTTATTAGCGTTACGATTCTCAAAGAAGCTAAAACATGATTAACGCAAAGAGAAATAAGTTCATTAATACATTCCGTATTTCCTTAGATTAAACCCTATTTTGTGATGCCTCGTGCTTTATTGAGAACTGACCAATTCTTGGAAGGCGCTTTGACGAAAAAGAAAGAACATAGACGCGAACGAAATTATACACGTCCCTACACCACTAAAAAAAAAAAAAAAAAAATCATCCCACTCACCTTTCATGTCTACAACAGTCTGTGGTTGCGTATCGATGAACGGATTCTCCTGTTGTTTCAGCTTCGTCGAGTCATCGCCATCCAGCATCGTATCCTATGGGGGACACAAAGGCAAAGGTTATGTTTTCTGATAAAGATCCATCAGCGTCTAGGAATGACGAGGAAAAACACGCCATCCCCTCATTAAATCCTTACTAATATACAGAATGTCTCAAATCAAGGTGTACAAAATGGAACCACGGGTAGGGCTAAGTCTGAGGATGAATTTGAGGTAGGGAACCGGTGTCCGCAAATGAAGCGTCAACGCCCTATGAGTACACGTAAATTCGGCAACGCCGCAGGTCAGGCGAGTCGTATCCCGAATCAGTCTCCAAAATGTCGGCACTGAGCTACGGCGACAGCACAAGAATGCTGCGGACGGGAGTGGCCGTAAAGGAGTACACGTGCGGCGTTGCCGAATTTACGTGTATCTAAAAGTACTCTTACGACGTTGACGCTTCATTTCCGGACAACGGTTCCCTATCTCAAATTGATCCTCAGACTTTGCCCTACCCGTGGTTCCATTTTGTACAACTTTATTTCAGACACGCTGTATAAATGCGTAACGCGAAAGTGAGTCTGTCTGTCTGCAACGTGATCACGTGACTAAACCACTGAACCAATCGTGATGAAATTTACCAAGGAGATGGTTTCAGGATGAACATGGCTAATTTTTATGTTTAAAATGCGTGATAAGAAAAATAGAAAAAGTTTTCGACCATAAATGTCGATAAAATAGGGAGAAACGCGAGTTATATTTGTTTACGCTACCTAAACGGTTAGAGGTAGGTGACAACTATGATTGGCAATATTGATCGCCTGAATGAGTTCTACAAAAAAGTCCGCGACAGCATATGTCTAGCTACAAAGGCTATGGAAAATAGACGTGTAAAAATACTTAAAAAGAGAGTAATTTATGTAGGAAAAAAATAAGAAAGAATCCTATTCCAATTGAATGCATTCTGTGTTTTGTGCATTTGATAAAGATGAAAGATGCCTTTAAATCCTAAAATTTGGACGAATAGTTTAGGTTTTACAAGCGATTTAGTTTTACAAGTAGCCACCTCGGGAGCACCAGGCAAGCATTCGATTGGCAAAGCGCTTCTCGAGAAGCAAACATCTTAGACTTCCTATTCTCAACTACTCATAAGTATAAAGAAAAGTTAAAGTGCACCATAACAAAAACACCCGAGCGAAGCCATAGTGGGTTGCTAGGATACCATAAAGTCACACCTTTCAGATGTCGCTCCACATGCGCTAGTGATACCGAAATGTCTAAGAGTTGATGCACGATTTTAAAATGTTGAAAATTATTTCTCCTGGTTATTCACCTTCTCATCCCATTTTGGGATATCAGTTTTATTACACAATCTATAACATGGTGCTGCCCAGTTATAGAAAGGTTTGTCTCAACGAACGAATATTGTTTCGAAAGGTTAACTGGAATTTACAGAGAAGATCGTATAACCGTAAATGGACTACACAAAGAAAAAGCTTTGAAAGAAAACTGATATTTCATAAGTAATCGTCATTTTCAAACTCAATTTGGTTGGCCTCGAAGTAAAAATATATTAAGTCGCAAAACTTATTGAGGCCTACTCGAAATTCGCCATCAAGGAGAAATTTGGTCATCAATACAAAGCGTTTACCCACAACGTTTTTGGAAGTTCGTGACATGTTAGAAAAAAAATCAACCTTCGAGATCTGAAAGATTCGACGACAAAACTTCTACGAAGATCTATTGGAAACTGCACTCGGAACTGCTCAAAGACGAAGAACAAACTTTTTTTTTATCCATATTTTTTGTTCATTGTCACATTTCACAGAATTCCAATTGGAAGAATATTCTTTATTAACCCATTTTTCAATAACAATATAAGAATTTCAGAATCCCTTGTGAACACCATAATTAACTTAATCTACTCATCTCAAAATACGATTTATAATTAAAAAACGAAGTACAGTGGTTACTTAACCTGACGATCTTATTTAATTCCCAAGATTAATCAAATTTATATCCCAAGGATTACTTCTGTTTGGGATGGTAGACAAAATAAGATATTTTTTTGTTATATAATAAGAGGATAATTGTTATATTTAGATAATTTGATGTAATTTTGTCTCTAGAAATACGTCCACAAATTTACGGAAAATCTTCGCGAAGTCTCGAAAGCGCGTTTTCCGATGTAAAATGGACGACCATCTCCGTTCCTCGCGTTATGTGCACTTCGTAATGAAATAATAATTTTCTAAATTACTTTTTTGAAACAATAGAAGTAAAACTGAGTTGAAAAGCTAGCTTAAATTGGGAAATACATTTACCTTATACAGTGGAGCCTCGAAACTCAGTTAACTCGAAATACTCTCTAAGACGAAGAAATTAGCTATTCCCTTCCGTTGAAGTACAAAAATCCCTACAACTCGAATTAATTAGACGCTATAACTCGGACTGAATATGATTTCCCTGTGATGTACTTTCCATACATATCACGCTCTCTAATTCGACCTACAAATCTAGCGGACTCTATAACTCGAAAACGCAATATGGAAACTTTGCAACCTCTGTAAATCGATTTTTTTCTCTTTAACTCCAAGCAATAGTTTCGTTATTGTCAATAACCAATTTCAAAAAAAATTATTTCGTAATCTCATTGAAGGATGTAGTGATATAGAGGACAATATATTTAGTGCCTTGTTTGCAATCGAAAATACAATTGAATTGTCAATTGTGTTAACTCCTTGACTCGAAAAAAAATTACAGATTTCTTTTAATATTGCACATTTTTAAGTTTCTTTACCATAAAATAATCTTTATACATGTAATTATGTACAATACAAATGTAGTAAAATAAATCTGAATAAGTCGAATTTTTATTTTCTAGTGACTTCAATAACATAAACGTCTATAAGTCGACATTGATAATGTTAGAAACCTTATCTCGAAGTCCTCTATAACTCGAAACTTATGACCTTTCCCTTCAAGTTCCAATTAAAGAAGCTCCACTGTAAATCGGATTATTTCAACGATAGGACGATTAAAAGTTTTACGGCTTTATTGCCGAAGTCATCAAAGTAAAAGACAAATCAGCAATTGAACTTCAGCATTCCAAAGATTTTTTACTTTATTGTAGTTCGAAATTACTTTCCTTTTTGCTAATTTGATATACTTTTTCAACGTAATACTCCAAAAACTGTCGTTGGACAGAGTTATAAAAATTTGTTTTATTCTATTTTCCAGTTAAAAGTTATTATCTAATTAAAAATTTTGGTCCCAAAATTTTAAGATTATTTCAATTTGCTAAACAGGAAGAGAAAATATTTTGAGAGTCGATCAAAAACAATGTCCCCAAAATAATAAATTGTCTCCTGTTTGTTGTTTTCTTTCATTCACATAGTTTTCGTCGAAATTAACTCATTCAACGAAGAACGTTCCGAGACAACGTGAAGGGAGAGAAAAAGTTCTTAGCTAGAACACTAACAGAATTTGAGTTTTGTTTTCAATTAAAACGCATTCTGTACAACATAGAATTTACTGATCGCCATGAAAACCCTTAAGGGTATTTTATTATAATAAAATTACTTGACTGAACTTGGAACGAACTCAGTTTGAAATCTAAAAATACGCGAAAGAGCGATTTAGATAAATCTAACTGAAGAAAGTAAAGGCTTAAAAGAAATTACTGAGCTATGGAAGGAAACTGAAACAGAGGAAATGTTTAATTTTTGTACATCTTTATTTGTTAAAGAATTATGAAGTTAATTGAGGCAAAGGGCTTGTGCAGAGTATTGAAGAAGTGGACCAGGAAGATAGCTTGCCGCTTGCGTTGTTTTCACACACACAAATCAACATGAAGCAACAATAGCAGAAACGAACAACACCAAGCAGACAGATCGCTGATGGCTGATTCGGGTGAAGTTCGTGAGAGAAACACGCTTGGCATGCAAAAGCAAGCAGATATTTGCTTCAAGATATTTGCTCGGCGTAAGTGAAAAGACTTAAGTTTACATTTAAATTTGTTTACAATAATACATAGAAACAACTTATTAAGTCGGTCATAAAAAATACATCTTGTACATGGTCGAGGTCTGTTCGCTTAGCAATTTTTTCTGCTCAGAACGAACCAGTCAAGTGGAAGGTTTCGTAGAGCCTTGAACACGGCACAGGTTACAATAAAACTTTTACATCAATATCCATACTTCAATAGTTTACGAGTGGTCTGGTTGAAGTTGTCGTTCTCTGTCAGTTCTGCGATTGTCACGCGATCTGATGGACGGAATTTAAAACATTTATCGCAGATTGGGTAAAGGTAGAAACAGGACCACAGTAAAACATATCGAATAGCAGAATCATAAGTTCTGACACCTTAACATCAAGTAACGAGAAGTGATCATTTAAACAAATATATGCTTTGTATTAAAATGCAGGATGTACGAAGGATTCGTATCAAATTTGCATTTAATTTAATGATACAGTTTTAAGTGATGCAATGAACTGATTTGTTTTCCAATATAATCATATGAATATCGTAAAGTTAAAACGATTTGTATTGTTCGACCATTGTCGAATTTAACAGAGTTAAAGATAATATTTACACTATTTCAATGGTTTTCACTCATTCATGTGAACTCATTTTGACGAATTAATTCATTGAGTTCTGTTATGGTTTACAATGTGTACAATACTTAAGAACGAAAGGCGACAAGCTTTCATCTCACCACTTTCAATCTTTGCCTTTGCCTTTGCACATAAGTAAACACTCTATGAATTGGACGAACTTTACTTTGAAAATGACACAGTCAAGAATGTAATTCTTTAGTTTCCGGGCAGATAACGTTTCTTCGGGTTAAACAAGAATTAATAAACTTTTATTAACGAAGAACGTTGTAAAACAAATTCTTGAAGAATAGTATGTACATTTTATTTACTTATTTGTCTCCCAATCACTAATTTCAAGTAATGAACGGAAGGAATACAACGTCTTTCATTTCTTCCAAACTCTCCGAGCTGAATTATAAGGAAATTGTGGGGTGTACAAAAAGAAATACATATCACAAATACAAGGCCGGGAATATTCATCTTATGTATGACGCAATGTAACTTCTCTTTACCGACGCATGGGTCTGTGTGATCATTAGGTAACACAGATCACTCAACGCAGTAATTACTTTAGTTTATGTCCGTCAGGGAAGTACCTCATTTAAAACAGTTAACCTCCATCGCACAGGGAGTAAATGCGGATTCTCATTGAAGTATTTGTGGGAAGGAAATGTAGCTCAGTGCTATTGAAGTTTATCTACATGGGGCGATAGGAGGTAGGAGTTGGGTGGAAGGGGCTATTGTTAGAAGGAGTAGTTAGTAATAGTAAGAGTTGGTGATAGGAGGCGGCGGCTTCGCTTTTCAATTGCCTCAGCTACATGAACCCGCAATGAGGTCATAGTAGAGGCAGCGCTTGCCACAATTACCCCCTGGGATCTCCTGTGACTACAACTACAGCTACATATCTACTAATCTTAGATCCCGGGTGGGAAGGTGGGGGGTACTCACGTAAGGGGGCTTGTGATTGGTGTCGGCGTAGTTGGCCGTGGCGCTGATTGGCTGATGTTGCTGCTGGGGAGGCGCTGATTGGTTGTGTTGCTGCGAGTTCCTTCCGGAGCGCGTTCGCAAGCGGCTCTCCTTGGTCTGCGGCTTGCCGCCGCCGCCGGCGCCCAGCAGATCTCCGTGCGACGTGTAGGAGACGCGGGACGCGTGGGAGGTGTAGGACGAGTGGCGAGATCCCAGGCTGGCGTAGTACACTGGCACCACGATGGCACCGTTTTCCTCCGACATGGGCGTCACCGCGTTGGAATCGTCGGCGTACGGCAGGTGCTCCTGCAGGTCAGCCTTGCTCTTCGCTTGCAGGTGCCTGCTTCTTCGCCTCTATTCCCCTACCCCCTCCCCTCGTCTCGACCTTCAACTCGTCGCTTTAGAACAAATCTGAATCACCTCTTCCTGTTCTCTGCACGTTCACAACGGACGAAAATAACCATCCCAAGGAAATTTTTTTTTATAAAAATATAAACGCTGGATTCGATGGGATGAGTGCATTCACATCGCTTCACGTGTGTAAAACATTTTGAATCTGTTGAATGGTAATCGTGACGAAGTGGATGTTGAATGGATTCTGTTATCGAATCATTTCTGTTAGAGCAGGAGAAATAACAGGACGATCAACTGAAGCGAGGGTTGATCGCTTTCGCGGTTAATTTTCGCATCAATAATAAAATATGAGCTATTTTTATCTCTTCCACTCGTCAAATCGAACACGACTGTAGGAAGCATTCGGTTTCTTTCTATGACACTCACTCTGTGCCTTTTAGATTTTTATTTTTATTTTCAAAATCATAAATTAGTCTCGGGCATTGTTTTGCAAACTCTAAGTTTCGTTTTTATCACAAACGAAAAAACATCGAAAGGGTTGTTGTTTTTTTATTGATCTTTACACGAGATATCAGATAATTCTGATATTTTCTCCAATTCAGATTCAGAGCGGAATTCAGATTCATCTTGGAACACTCCTTGTTTACAAATACAGAATGAGCAATGAGTCGAGGTCGAAAACAAACCTATTTGCCTTACGATTTACTCCCAAATCATTATGAATATTTAAAATAAGTGCGAGCATCCTGACCCCACAGAAATCAAAATGCCTTTGGTTTTCACGAGAGAGAATGTAGAAGTACGACGTCCAAAATCGCCAACAAGGGCGATTAAAAAGTTAATCATTTTTCAATAATTAATACCGCCACCAAATATTGAAGTAACAATTATTACCACCGTGGATTATTTGATCGTTTTTGGAGAGAAAGCAATAAACATTCCAAACCATCGTGTAGCTACACACAAATGCAGTTCGACTCTCGCGGGTCAGGGTGCGTGTTATTTGTAGAAGGATTTATCTTTGCACTTTGCGCACACCCCAGCAGCCGCGTCGACGGAGCAGATCCGCCGGGGTCGTCGAGCAAAGTGCTCCAGAAAGGTGAAGTTTTATAGTGATCGTCAGGGGATGGAAAGTTTGGGGACTGCTATTGACACGAATCAACGAAAAAAGTAATACAGATCTACTCTGTGGCTACGTTCTCATTCTACGACTGCAAATTAAAATGAAACAAATGGTTGGAGGGGTGTTACCAATATACATGTAAATCCAGAATACTTTCATTGCAACATACACAAACAATAGTTGGAAGAAAGAAAATTGTGATTTGGTTAAAATTTCGACGAGAACACCTCACCCTGCGTAAACCATTAAAACAAGCAACGACTCGTAATAAAGAAAGACAACTAAAAAACCAAACATAACGTGGACACCTACGTTGAATCTAGTGTAATGACGTGATGGTGCTATCTACAGTTGAGTCTGTCTGCCAACAAAAGAGAAACGTGGATGTAGTGGCGCATTTAGGGAAGGAGTCGTCCTTTGTGTGTCGGTCGAGTCGTCGTGACTCAGTTGTGGGAAGTAGCTCTGTCGGTCGGAAGTGTTCCTCACATGTCGAGAAAAAAATATCCGTTATTCAGTTCGTAACGAATGGAAAATGGAAAGTCTACTTTTGATCCCTAAATTTTCCGCTCATAATTTTCATAAACTTTATTGCTAACGGTGCAGAAAAACTTGCCTAACGTTGAAAATCTAGTGGAGTTACCAATCGAACAAAAAACAAACTTTCTCAAAGCAGGGACCAGAAATGTCTAAAAATGCCATTTACTTTTCTCTGACTAACGATCATATGAAATAATTCATCAATTCGTCAAAAACCGGGCAGATGCTCTTCAGATTCCATGTGTTCATACGTCGCGAAGTAAAATGTTGGATGCGCTTCAACGTGCAATTTATCGAATCACCTTTGAGACAAGCTATTCGCACATCGGACTAAAAAACCAGTCTGTTTACTCCATATTGTTGACCCCAAATTTTATAATATAAACTGGTTATTGAGATTGGGTTGAAAAATAAGTAGAGAAATCACACTATTCCATACTGCCGACGTTACCAAAATTTATATTTTGTTCACCAGGGCTACACACAACAAGGTATGCAATTAGTCAATATTCTAATTTCCTAGCAATAAGTTAAATACTGAATACACACTAACAAAAATAAATTTAAAAAATATATGTATAAATTCACAATATAACAACTCGCTCATCAATCACATACCATAACACACACAACATCTCATCTTTAAATTAGAATATCGACTAATTGTAGACCTTGTTGTGTGTAGCCCTGATGAAGAAAATATAAATTTTCGAAACTTCTACAGTATGGAATAGTGTTTTTTCTTCTTCTTTTTCGACCCAACCTCAATAATCAGTTTATATTAAAAAATCGTAGGTTCCGTAGAAATCCTCCGGATCGCCGTCTCTCAGAGTCAACGTAAGGGACTCGAGTGTCTGCCGCCCATAAATACGCCACTGTGCACAAAGAGAGTGGATAGAGGTGGGGGAGGGGCGAAGAAGTAGAAGGCGTGGGGGAAAGGCTCTTACTTGCGCATCGAGATAGGTGTTGAGCACGAGCGGCTTGCGGTCGCCGCCCGGCGTCCCGACGAACCGGCCGCGCCCGTTGCGCAGATTGAACTGGTGGCTACCTCGCGACCCCCGACGCAGGTTGAACGGGGAGCCCGGCAGGCTAAGGCTCGCCTGCAACGCGAAGCATCACAGCGCGCGGCCCCGTCAGCTCGCGCCGCCGGCCGCCCCCTCATCCTCATCCTCCCCTCCCTCAACATGCCCCTACTCACCCCAGCCTCAGTCGTCGTCATGCCGCCCCCCGCCGCCGCCGCCGCCGCCAGTGCC
>NNCF01128142.1:402896-436618 GCA_002313205.1 Laupala kohalensis | reverse complement strand
TATATATATATATATATATACGCACACTCCATATTGTGTGTGTGTTTGTTTATGTAAGTTCGTAATATTTAAGTAGCTTACATAAACTTTTAAGTTTTTATTATTAAATAAATTTATTGTCAAAAAACAGTACAAACTGCGTATGACCACGTGGAGGAAAAAAAACTAATTTACTCTCCGGAAGCAAGCAAGGGACCATCCCATCAATTCCGATCAAGGGCTCTAAGGCAGAGGCGGATTAAAAAAAATTCAGCAAAAATTCCTAGATAAGATAAAAAGTTAGCTGCGAGTTAAATTATTAATGCTGTTATTTAAATTAAATAAACGAGAAGAAAAAAATGTTGCATGAGAGAGGTTCTACTGTATATGCTCTTGAAACCACAACGCGGATTACCTCTCCAAACAAACCAATCAACGAATTGTGATAAAGTCAATTACTCGGGAATTTTTTAATTTGTACACTAACATTTTGTGTATTTCACTACGAAACCCAGATACATGTTTGTCTCGCATATATTATTTATGATTTTGATAATCGCGTTATTTGCGTAACGAACTGATGTTGATCGTTCTAAAAGTGGCTAATGGGCGTCATACGTAGTCATTACACGCATAAACTTCATACGAGAGAAATAGAAATGAACTTAATTGTAGTCGGACCTTAAACCAATTTAGGGTTTTCAGGACAGAACTGAAACGACACGCATCTCCGATGGTCAAATACGCTTCTGCAAGGATCAAAAACGAAACTAATGCAATGCTCGTACATGTAGTAATACATAGAATGTAAATTAAACCAAAGACAACGTCTTCCTTGTTTATGAACATTTCAGGGACGGCAAAGATGATCCTGCGCGCATCCAGCTCACAAAAGTTTTCGCAGCAATTTTTTTAAAATCATTTATGTCAACCAAATCGATGAATACATTAAAATAATATTTTTCACGCTTAACCTCTAGACTATTTTGCATAAAAGCACATTTCGAAAAAAGCTTAAACCAGTACAATTTTATTCAATTTTTGAGATATTCATAAAGTACTATTTCAAAGGGAAACCGTTCAAAACTTGTCAGACACTTTGGAAATGTTTAATATTTCGGGAACAAAAACGGAAATTTCTTTAAAAAATACAGAAAAGAAGAAAGTAAAGGATGTTGAGCGATTAAAGTGGGCGCGTGTAGATGTTACGGAGTCAGTATTGAAGGTATCAGCAATGCATCGAGCAGGAAACGAGAAGCAAATTATGACCTCTCTATGAAACAACAAAAATGGAAAAAAGTAATTGAATATTCAATTCGGCGAATATGTTACATAAAATTAAAAATTAATCTCTTAACAGGTCTAAGGTAAATAAAGTAGAAAAGAATCGGATGATTATCCTTTTCTGAATTACGACTCTATCGGATTCGAGATTAACTGCGTAGCTCCTAGAAGATGGAACATACTTCATTATCGCATCAGATTATAGTAAGTGTTTCATTTCTAAGAAACTTGGAATAATTAGCAATAAACCATTGAAATGGTTGATTTGATTTACCAAAATTAATCAAATAAGCGGAGACTGCAACAAACAACCAATTTCTAAATCAAGCAAAAAGATATTTTCACGAAGTCTTTCAGCTCACGTAATCCCAATAATCTTGCTTCCATCGATGTGTGCGTTATTCATTTGAATTACGTTCGAATGTGTTTACTTTCCATCGTTCAAACAACAAGCACAAGACAAAGTAGAGTAGAGGCATTTAAAGACAATTTAAAGCTTTCACGCTCATCGAGTTTATATTTCTGATTAACTACTGGAGCAGTTCGATTACAAAAGGTTGTAACTAAGATAAATTAGAACAAGCAAAGAACTTTTCCAAAAGCAGATTCGTTCTAATAGTGTAACTCGGAATACTTCTTTAGATAACTACTGTATATTAGCTCCGTAAAACATAATTATAATTCTCAAAGTTGAAAAAAATGGTGTATTAGGCAATTTCTTTAAGAGAAAATGCAAAGGGTGCTTTTCGTTTAATAAGCACAATTAAATTGCTGACTAAATAGCCCAAGA
Source organism: Laupala kohalensis (assembly GCA_002313205.1). NCBI lineage: Eukaryota > Metazoa > Arthropoda > Insecta > Orthoptera > Trigonidiidae > Laupala > Laupala kohalensis. The sequence goes on along the minus strand of NNCF01128142.1, from coordinate 434,565 downwards.
AATCTTTGACGAAATTTGATTTCGTTAAAAATTCTTCTACATACCAACACAACTTTACAATACATAGTTATGCTAATAAAATTAAATTTTCGATCAAACTAATGTGATTAAAACAGAAATGTTTCTATGAAGATGGAAGAAATTATGTAAATATTACAAAAAAAATCAAAATTTTTGAGAAAATTACAATGATGCTCAACTGAAATTTTTAAGAAAGCTCCAATATTCCTATACCTGAATCATGATTCTCGGGTGGGATTAAATGAAGAAAAATGATGGCCAACACTAGAATAGTAAAAGTCTAATGGTTCCCACTGCACATTTATTACACAATATTAAACAAGTTATACTCATTTTTAGCTCATTAGACTACGTTAGAACAAGAATAATTGTCCTGAAGCGCGGTCACATATTTCGCAATATTTTCTTAATTCGTTCACAAAACAGACGGATAAAATGAAACAATTGATCCGGCAAAAGAAAATGTTGACTCTCGAAATGACTTTAGCTGGTTCTCTACGCGATCAGTTTAATTAGTGCCTGGCAATGCTGAAACTAGCCTATGAATATGTTATCCACTCTTAGACTGGTATTACCCAATCATATTTTGTTGTCATAGACTATCAAAACATACGACCGAGTAACACGCTTGGATGATAGTTCAACTATGATTATGTGAATAAGATAAAACGAGAGAATCTGCGATAAGATCTTGAACGGTAAATTTCTATTTTTTTTTCGACGCGGAAACTATCACCGGATGAAATAAGTTAGTAAGTGAGAGAGAAATGTGTCCGAGTGTGATTAAATCGTCAAATGGCTTTTCGTCAAGCGAGTCGGCAAGTCGCAGAGCGTGGCTTTTGCTCTATCTGCTGCTGCTGTTGCTGTTAGTGCTGTTAGTGGCTGCGGGCGGAAGAGCGTGCGGAAGAGCGTGTTGGAGCGGGCGACCGATCGCGACGGCGGCGGCGACGGCGAGCGGCAGCTACTTTGGTGAGCGAACGAGCGTTGTAGTCAACTACTGTCAGCTGCGCTCCTGCCGCGGGAATTATGTATCCCGCCCACTGCCACGACCCACGCGACGGTTCAAGATTCGAAGGCGCGACCGCTATGGCATCTTCTGTTGCGGACCTCTTCTGCTGCAGCAAAGCAGCACAACACAAAGACAAAGAGGTCGTTCACAGGAGTCTACCAGGGCGTTATCTAGCGGCCTCGTCTCGGAACTTGGCTTCCGTCTCGTGGACGTCGCCAGTGGAGGACGGAATTCAAGGAATACAAATGCGTGCGCGGGCGGCTAAGCGGCAGCTGAGAGCTCTCGCTACGGCTGGGGTGGGGTGGGGTGGGGTCTACGCTACACCTGAGCTGCTGCGCTACAATCAAGGGGCAGAAAAAGGCGTGGCTACGAGACAGCAGCGACACCTGCAGGACATCTCAAGAGACAAAAGAGCTGCGGAGGCCGGCATGGTCACAGCTCGCGATGGTGGTGGTGGACAACGGCGAGGCAATTTCGACGGCTGTACAAGAAACTGGCAAGAAAGGCGGTATCAAAGCTCCGATACTGCTTGCGGCTGAATAAGTTTACAAGAGATGAGAATCAGATCTGTCGCAGTAGCTGACAGATCGCCACTACACAACAAAAAGCCCAAGTGACTCACTGTCTACAAGCTACTGGTATTATAACTGGTGCTGAAGGTGAGCTAAAGGGACTGGAAGAAATATCTTTTCTCTTCGATCCACATTCAATGGAAGGCGTATTCCATGCTCAGTTTTTTTTTCGGCATAGCTGAAGCGAACCCAAAATTTTCTTAGAGAATGTTATTGGCACCAACAGGTGGAATATCCGTAGTTCATTATTCCATTAAGATACAAATCACTTCCTACCTAAATGAATGCGACACTTAATTTAATGTTTAACAGAGGCGTGTCTCATTTCATTGAAAGTTTCTTTAAGGGATTCTGGAAAGCCACTCTCTTCAATTTCTGATACACCGTTAATTTGTACCTCAGTACAACATTCTTGACAACCTTTTTTAAAAGAACATAACACCATACACTGACTGCTTAATCTAGTAAAATGGCTCAAGTTTTCATTCTACCAAACAAGAAATTTAAAATAGAGTTAAAATCTACAGTTTCTTAAAACAATTTTAAAATAACAAAAATTCATGGATTTTTAAATCATCATAGGATTTCACAGACTCAATCCACCCTTAAAATAATTCCTTTCAACCACTTGAGAAAATTTGTCGTGGTTCAAGGAATTCAGTGATAAAACACAGTTGTTGTTTTTTTTCTTCATTTCAAAGAATAACTCATTAAGGAATCAGTTACTTCCTAATTGATATTAAAAACACATTTTTCTGGGAAAAATAATATCAACAAACTTCACCAAATTTAACAGCATATAAGATGTTAACATAACTGTAATCCTCAAACAATTAAATACAGGCTAATGTGGTAATGTAGGTTTCTAAGAGCCAACTGAAGAGACACCCTTCTCACCGTTTTTGGGATAAGAATAATTTTTTTTGCTTAAATTTGCACTAAATTTTTGCTAACTCAAGGTACCAAAGAAGAAAACTGATTTTTTTTTACAAAAGTCTTAAAATGTGACTCAAAGTCATGTTCTAGTTTAATAAAAAATATTAGTAAAAAGATCTCACTGAAATAAAAAATACTCAGTCTTCTCATCATATGATTCTTATTTAACACTTCCTCCGTATGTTTAATAAATAATTTTGTCTGTTCTTGAATCTTCAGTTACTCCAGGAACATTTTTATTTAACATTATAGTTTTAAAATGCGCAATGGACTTGAAATTGGATGAAAGTAGAAATTTTAACATTTCAATGTTAAATTTATATGAAAATTAAAATCTATTTGCTCACGTTCAATTTGGCCATAAATCTGTTCAAAATGACATCTGAATATTTCCATGTTAAATTTTATGTACCTTCAAAGATTCTTTCTTTCTACATAATTTCAATACATATTGTAGATCATAATGAAACAGTAAATTTCAACAAAAGGGTTAAAAATAAAGTTCTGATCAAGATTCATCTGGTTAATAATTATTAACTTTCTTTTTTATGTCCTAAATATATTTTGTTTGATACTCTATTTTGGGTTTTAAACATTGTAATTAGTCACAATCAATGAAATAAATAGTATTTGTGCTAAAAATATATATTATTTCTTTTGAATTCGAATGTTTTTTTGAATATGAAGGTATTCTCACTTACGAACAAATAAAAATACTTATGATTTAATTTCAATACAATCCCATACACCACATCATGAAATATGAAGTTCCTTCTTTAGGAATAAAAAAACTTTTTATAATTGTATTTGAAAGCATAAAATAAATTGTGCACAAAGAAAATAAACAAGTTCCTGCATAAAATGGGTAACGCTGTTTGTTCTTCCATGCCTTCCCTGCCGCCCCCAAAAGTTGAAGTCACCCAGACACACGGATAAAATAATATGTACTAAAAAACAATGTTTTAGCTCACTCTGGTGTTTAATAATCTGTTTTGTAAACATCACTTCTGTGTCCTGATGAGCAATATTTCATAGAAGAATGCATATATGAAGACTTTTCAAAGAACACAATGAAAAAAAATTCTGTATCTTATATGCCATTGAATGTGGTGCACACAATATTATCTACTTTCATAGGTTTTCAATCATAAACTTGGAGGAGGAGTTTAAGATGATGCCTTAGTAATTGTGTTTAAATTGTCAAACATGATTCCATTTATGACTTACAACCTACTCTTCCTACTCCGAAGATCAGTTAAGAAAAAAACAAATGAAATAGTAAAGTCTCTACACACTGTAGAACATCATTAATGGTAGAATAAAGGAACATTGAAACACATTTCCTGGATACATCCTTTCTGCTGCAAAGAGTAAGTATAGAAAATATGTAAAAATTAAATTGGTCACATTAAAAAGCTTTAACAGTCATTAGAATGCACTTCTAGCCTTAATGCAAACTACTTTTATTAATATATTTAAAAAGTTTCTGTATGAATAAATCATGAAAAAAATTATTAAGAGGAAATTTTATTTTATGGTGAAAAAATTTAATTGTTAGATTTCTTCTCTGTTCCATCAATGTATTTCAACCTCAATTTGCTGAAAAACTGATAAGATTGACTGCCATCTCATCACAAATACACTAAATTGTGTACAAAGAGTTCTCGCTAAGAATGAAAGAATTTTTTTATAATGAAATATTGAAAATGAAAATTTGTTTTAAATATTGATTTCTTTTAACCCTTTCTTCAGTCTTAACAACAAATTTTTTTAATCTGTCAAATTATTATCCGAAATGATTTCATGTGATTGAAATAATTGAGGAATGCTTAAATACACATTCATGATGTAAGACAAATTTATTTGACTTACAACATAAGCAAATGATATTTATTTTAAAAAGAGACACTTGTTATTGATCTGATATTTTATGCATCCAATTATTTCAATAATACTAATATAAGCTGACTTAAGTTTGATAAATAAATTTAAATTACTTATATTATTAAAGAGATAATTTTTGATTTATATCACATAATAGGGCTAGGCAAGGTTAACTATTTTTTTCACATAACATAAATATCATGTTAAAATTTTAAATTCTACTTCCATTCTATGATGTAAGTAAGTGGTTGGCTGGAGAACAGTGCACTTGCTGTCCCTTAGGGCTGGCAGAAACATACCTTCACCAGGTTATCCGTGTAAGCATAAGGAAACGGCCCTTTAATTGGTGGGTTTGAGTCTCTGAAGGGAACCTTTGGAGAGAGATAGAGAAAGAGAAAAACATATTCTACTAATGACCATAATAAAAGTGCATGCTCAGCAACTATTTTTGACACTACATGAAGCTCAATATTTTGAGTTATTTTACCTGGCACTTTCCATGTAGAATCTCTCTCTTAGAAAATTCTGTTCCATCCAGAAATTAACATTTAAAAAAATCTACATGCTGTTCCGTTAAATTCTACTTGGGAGCTCAGGTACACTCTACTCAAAATATTGCACTATATTTTTCACATTTGCATCAATGTTCTGATTCACGAATAAAAAAATTCAATCTATGTTTGAAATACAGAGCATTACATGTACATTTTCATTGTTTCTGAGAAGTAACCTAATGAACCACATGTATTTAGGACTAAATTACAGTTTCTAAGACTTTGTTATGTAAAGATCAAATTCAAAAATATTTGTGAAATGACCAACAAATTGATCTCATTTTTTGATGGCTTTTTTTCTCAATAATTAAAAATCTAAAAAATATCAGAAAATCACCTTATCAGCATGAGAGAAAAATCATAAGTCAGAGTACAAGACAATGAACATTGTAGTCTTGTTCCAGACCTTGTGTTAAATACTGTAACCTCTAAATATTGTTATGGTAGCTTTCAAATTCACTGCCACTTCATATACTTGCAACTGAAGTTTTAAAAGTAAAAAAAATAAAATAATTGTAAATTCATTAATGTCTTTGTTTAAAATGGAAAATGAATGCAAAATATTGTAGTCAAAGCATTATTTCCAGCACTTCTGACTTATAATTTTCTTCTGAGAATTCTTTTACATCTCCTGCATTTCTAGAAGACACAATCAGTACAGTACTAAGGTTCAACATCATAGACAAGCAGTAAAATACACTTTAAAAACAGTCACGTTGGGTAGAAAAAATTAAGAACTAGGACATTGCAGAAAGTGTGATGAAAGAAATAAATGCAGGTATTTTGAACTGTACACATTACTTTTTGAAAACCACAGAAGTTGGTAAAGAAAGGAAAGAATTACTTCTACAGTACACAAAAGGAAGCAGACAGAAAGCATGACACCATGCTCTGGGCTACAGTCCACTAATGGAGCTGCGCAAAATGTCTGATTTCTGGAAGGGGAGTTCTGTTGACAGTGAGTACATAATGTAATTAGAGAAATGAAAAATTGAAAACAAGTGTTTAGAAGGTGTTATTTGCGCACACAAGAAGAACATTATGAATTTATACTTTATGGAGGAAGTTAAAAAAGCAAAAAGCAAATAGAAATGTTTGAAGCACACCAATGGAATCTATAAGAAAGATAATTGTGGGAACTAAGCTACAAAATATACAAAATGTGTTCTTGGCAATGTCAAAGAAAGAATTAATTAAATGATTTTATTAAAACATACACACAAATATTAATCCTCAAATTCATCAAATACTCGATAAAGAAAGATATTTATGTCATGAGAATTAGTCACACATTATAATCATAAAATTTACCTTAAAATATTGCCTTGATATATTATTCTATGGATAGAATGGAAAAGAAAATACAATATTATTGGCACATGATTCTTGCATTATTATGATGACAAAATTGAACCAGGTTGTAATTTTTCACAAAGAAAATCAGAGGCATATTGAATACTTTACAGTTATTGATAGCAAATGTGAACTTCATAGCAGAAGATGTCATAAATGTGTGTGTAACATGTACTTCAGCCAGAAAACAGCTCCCCTTCTCTTTTTCTTTTGCTTTAGATGTTCTTTATCAGCTTAAAAGCTGAAAGTAATTTAATAAGTCATTTTGTTTCAAGCTCCGTTAGCTCCTCTTCTTCAACATTTAAACAACAGGAAGTTTACACATTAAGTTGAATATGCCCACATACATGCGATATGCATTGTCACATTAGCAAATGCACCATTCTCCGCCCAACCACAGAGCAGCAGAAAGGACAGAAGAAGAAGCAGCCATGTCAAATATCTACAACATCTTTATGTAACAAATCTGTCCAGCATAGATAAAGTCCATCATTATGACCATATTTACAAGGAAACCCATACACCGGCAGCTCAAAATAATATACAATGTAGCCTAATACGCCACAGTAAGTAGAAAAGCAAAGATTTGCGCAAAAAGAGATCTAAGAGAGAAAAAAAGATTATTTTATATTTCAATACTGTTTCAGTAGTAAACGATGCTGAGGAAACTAGCGGAATATTTATTTTCTTTCACTTCCACTTTTCATTTGATGATTTTTTTCCTTATTAATTTTTGAACTACTGCCCAAGGGTTTATGGAAGGTAATGGAAAATTCAATGTTTTAATGACAAGATATTTTGAGCTTTCTATGAATTTCCAAGCAAAAGAGAACATATCTACTGTAAAAGACAACCAAGGAAAACTGGAACATACAAATTATCAAAACATTTCATCAACATCAAGAGTCAGGCAAGCTCATGCCGACAACCTAATCAACTTGCCCTTTATGGCATTATAGTATAAAAAACGCTTTACATATACATATGTACAAAGGGATTTTTATTGTATATAAACAATTTTGTATCATTTCCAAACTTTCACACGTCAGAAGTTAAAATTTCAATAAATTTATATTGAAATATTTACATGAAATTCAATAGTTGATGATCTGAAGCACAGAAAGCAATTTTTTATTAGGACTGAAAAACTTATATTTTTGTAGATGCAGGAAAAGTGATGAGGGAATTCACAAAGCATTGTGCTGCACAAGTGCTAAGGTGTGCAACATCCTACATAATAATGCTTGGGAACACATACACAGAGCAAACATACTTCAATGACGCATATTCACTCTGACTTCAACAAGAAAGCAGAAAGGAAGGAGAATAAGAATGTAAAACCCCATAAAATCTGTAACATAGCTAGTTGAATTAAATGACATTCAATTATTGACATACTCTTATGAAAAAAAAGTCACACAAATTACCAAATATATTGTTGTTTTCTTATAAAAATATCCATAACTTTATGAACAGTCCAAAAAGAGACAACTATTGAAGTGGATAGATAAATTGTTAATTCAATGAAAAAAAGACTAAGTTAATTTTTAGAGAGAATGAATTATGATAAAAGGAAAAAACCAAAAACTCCTATCCCAGATATTTCATTTTTGAAAAATATTCTACATAACAATGTAAAGAAATCTACCTCAGTAAACTACATTTGAATTCATTTAGGGAGTCTACACTACCAGAGGTGTCTTGTGCCAAGGAAGCAACAAAACTGCCAGATTCAGAAGAAGAAGCTACACAGTGGTCTGAAACCTAAGAACACACACACACACCAGACAGAAAGAACTCCAAAGCTATAACTAAAGCAACACTGATGACACATGGATAAAATAGAAACAAGCTAGTGACTAGAAATACACACTTTTCAATTCTCAGAAAAAATATTTCTGGTAAAACAAGAAGAATCATTACTATGTGAAAAACAAATGATTTTCTAAACTACTAAAAGAAAGTACTATGAAATTTTAGGACATAACACATCAGACATGAGAGTACTGCAACTGAAAGGTTATTTAAGTAATCCCTGTAATGACATCGATTCAAACACAATAAATAGCCCCACTAGCTTGTTACTAAAAGCTTAATAGCAAATAATGATCCTGGTACTCAGCTGCACCATCTAACACTCACCGCGCTGACCTTGCGGACCTTGCCATTGGGGCCCCCCATTCGATGCCGATGTTCACTCACTGAGTCCCCACCCTCCGAACGGACACTGATGTCTTTGTTGTTATCATCATTGATCTTCTCTTGACCAACAAACAACTCGTAACTGTGGCACGAGAAGTCCGATGGGGATTTGACAACCCGTTCGGGATGCAACGCTGCTTCAGCGGCTGCTTCAGCGGCCGCAGCAGCAGCTGCGGCAGCTGCTGCTCGAGCAGCCAGCTTGTTCTCCTTCGCTTGAGCTGCCTCCTCAGCTTCCTGTAATAAATTGGAAAGGAAAGGAAGTGTATTAATTTAGACAAAATAATTATTAAAGAAGAGACAAAAAACAGAAATTGAAAATAAATTCATGGAACAATATTTTAGCTCCTTTGTTCTTTTCTTACTACTGTTGTTCATGTACTGTTGGTCAAACTTGATACAGGTACTGCTAGACAGACATTTCTAGGTTTCCCGAGAAAACTTCATTGACTGCGTGTGTGGTGGAAGATAGTTATTGAAGAGGAAAAAAGTCATATCTCATTTCAAGTAGTTTTATTTAAATTCTTGATAACTGAGATTTACTACTGATTGTTCTAGTCATTATTTTTATTACACATGGTGAAGAAGTTCTTTGTTAAAAAAATTATTTCTGCAAGAATGAAAATATTTCCAAATAGGTAAATAAAAGATTTTATACACAGTAAGATCAGTATTTAATAGTAAGTGGAGAGTAAAATCCTCAGCGATTAGGTGAGTTACATAATTTTCTTAAATTAAACAAAAGAGATTATTCATTATTACTTCCTTTTGAAATTTCTCCACACTGAAAAAAAAATTGTTACTTCACATTGTTGTTCTACAGAACAAACAAGATACAATAAATGTCCTTCTCATATGATGAAGTAAAAACTCAATGAAAGAGAGGATCACTCATGTTTACCTTTATTTTTCTATTAATAGATATCATATTTGTTTGTATCATGATTAATAGCATTGTTTTCATAATAACAATAAGCTGATACAGAAGGCTAATACCATTTGTCAAAACCTAATAAAATAAAGTAAGTGATAGAAGAGAATGTTTCACTTACTCTGAGAGCCTCTTCTTCCGCAGCTTCTTCCTCCTCGGCTTTCTTCTGCAGTTCATCGTATGACATGGCGACAATAGCCAAAATCAAGTTGACCAGATAAAATGAACCCAAGAAGATGATCACAATAAAGAACAACATATGCCATGGCCCAGCTGATCTCAGAATCTGAAGAAAAGAAAGGGGAAAAAAATTAATGAAGGTATTATTTAACCGTTCACATGCCATAAATTTGTTTCATTAGCAAAACGAATCTATTTGTTGTACCAAATACAAAACTAAAATTCTCTATATTGTTGTGTTTCTTTATTTTGTCCTACTGTTTAATTATGACAGTTGTGAAGTAAAAGGTTTTTTTTTATTTTATTATTATTATTATTATTATTATTATTATTTTAAAAAATATTGAAATTTGATATCATCTGAATTCATTAATAAAAATGAAATAACTGATGTGAACATTCTAATTAACTTCTACTACAATTAATGTCTGTCATATAATCTAATTAAATAAATAATTACAGAGTTACAACCTTTTATGGAAGCATAAGCTCTTTTCACAAAGAATATATATTACACATCATAAAAGGTCATAAGTCTTTAATTATTTAATGAATTATTCTAATCAACTTACCAATTGATACAAATTCTCCCAGTAATCTTGGGTCATCAACCGAAAGGCAGATAACAGTGCCCAACCAAAGGAGTCAAAGCTAGTGTACCCATAATTAGGATTTTTACCAAACCCTTGCAGACACATATAGCCTTCTTCACATTGACTGTAATGAAAATGACATCTTTCAATGCTTATGGAAAAGTCAAATCTATTGGTCTATAAACTATAAGGAAAAGATAAAGTAGGCCAGTCTAAAAAATATTCTTTAAAGGCAGAAACATTTTACACACTTTCAAGCAGAAAACCTTGTCATAATAAAAAACATAAAACAGTTAATGAGGATATAATTTTAGTATATTTTCAAACAAATCCTTGTACTTTCTCCTTCAGAATATTAACACTTTAGCACCAAGATAAATTTATTAAAACTTTCATCATATATTCAATCAACAATAATAAAACTAAACCCAAATTTTGTTTTGTACTTACCCTGCTCCAGATGAATTTCCACACAGCACATATTCTGGACCTGATCCATGCCAATTGGCTGTAAATTGAATAATGTTAGGACACTTTATACTCATTTAAACATTAACCCATTTTGAGTGTTTGTACATTAAACAGTAAATGGAATTCACAGGTTTAAAGAGTAAATACATGAAGCATGATGGTACATACAAAAGTTATGAGAAGTCATCTTTTTACAGTCAGAGGTCCTTTAGCCATTTGTTAACTTACATTGAAGCAAAAGGGAGATCAAGTTTGAAAGGATCAAAATATAAATAGTTACTATTGGCTTGAATAGATCTCCCTTACTTATTGGCCACATATTAAAAATCCATAGTGCTAGCTAACTAAATGTGACACTTAAATGACATGGACAGAGATAATGGATTTGATCACCCACTAGAAACATATAATTATACACAAAACACACTGGAAATAATTATGAAAAGTTATTCAATAGAAGGTTATTATGCTTCATAATGAAACGAGTTCAATTTTAAAACAGTACACATAATGTTTAAAACAATATCATTGCACAGTGTAATAACAAGTTACTGAAAGCATATTGCTTATAAAGGGATTACCTAGAGTTTCCTGGTAGCATGATATTTTCATATTTTTTAAATAAATTTAAAAATTAATGATATTACACTTAACCTGTGGGATTTTAACACAGAAATCTTCATGAAACAATTAAAGACATGAAACACTTCCAAATATACAAAATATTACACTTTCAAATGTATCGCATAATATTATAAAAATCAGCATACATGGATATATTTGACTTCCTGTAACTTACTAATTTTTACTAAGCTAAGCAGGATTTATGTTTATTTCACCAACACTGAACTAAAACCTGCCACTAAAAACTTGTGTTCATCCATACTAGCTGTTTTAGATCAATAATACAATGTATTTCAATAAAATTTATGAAACTTCTCTTAGGAGATTGTAGAAACCCTGCAGTAGCATTGCAAAATACAAAAACTTACTCTTATTGGAATTGAACCGAAACCAGTTCTCATCTGTCAATTCCCCCCATGATCCATCAGTCGGGAATATTTTGATACATTTCTGTGTAAGGACTCCCATATAAATTTGGAGACCCATTAAGGCAAACACGGACAGCGAGAACATGGTAAGGATGATCACGTCCCGCAGGTTCTTCACAGACTCAATCACAGCTCCTACAATGGTCTTCAGCCCTGCGATGTAATATGAAAAAAACATTTAGACAAGAATCACAAAACAGTTTGGGGAAATAAACTTAATTTTATTTTATTTCATGTCTTATGGCAAGGTTCGAGCCATTTTGCCCTTTCTTCCAACTAACCATGACTCGGGTGTGGGAATTGGAAAGGAGAGATGTTGGTTTGTCAGGGAACTTTTGGTACCAAACCAACATTTGTCTGGAGTAGATGAGGGAAACCCCAGCTGAAAATCTCTTGTAGTTCAGTCAAGCAGGGTTTGAACTCAAGCTCTACCGCTCAGTGGTATCTATGAAGCAAAGCCACTACCACAAGACCACTGCTGTTGGTATCTTCTTTCATTTGAAATAACAGTGTACTTAAGGCATTAAAAATATTCTTTTATCTATACTCCATTCATCTATTACCCTATTCATCAAAAATATGTTTTATTTCATACTGACCCAACTACATTTTCATCCAACCCTTTGTTGTGAAAGGCTTAAAAAATAAGAATGTCCAATATTGATTTTAATTTTATCCTTAAGGTAGCACAATCCCTGAGTAAATGAGCAAAATATTTCAATGTTGAAATAATGTTTTTATTCTATTTAAATATTTTAACTTTTGTAAATTATGTTAAAGATAATTATAATAGAACGAGAAAAACATTACAATTCAAGCATTTCAGGGAGTGTCACAGATTTATGAATGGCATATCATTCGACTGATAACTCATTTTGGAAAAAGATCAACTAATAGAGATATATTTGAGCCAGATAAGCTCTTTAGTTATTGTCATAGTTAAATGGAAGGCTGTTTTTTTTTATTGGGGCTTTATAGATCATTAGACCCCTGGAAGGTTGTTAATGCATGTAAAGTCCTCCTTAGTTTGTACTTCAAAATCAGTTCTTTTTTCAAAATCAGTCTTTGACATTGATTAATGGCAGCGATTTTTGTGGTAGCATCACTGCAGAAGTCTTACTGAGCTTGGGTTCAATCTTCTGCTCTGTCAAACTTGGAGAGATTTTCAATTGGGGTTTTTCTCACCTACTCCAGACTAATGTGGGTTCAGTACTTTAAGAATCCTCACAACCCAACATTATTCTCTCCCAATCCTCACCCCCAATTCATGGGTAGGCAGCAGAGCATGTCACTTGGCCTGAACTTCACCATAAAACATTAAATAAATATATTGTTAACTTGAGATCATTCAGACCTTGAGAATTACCCGATTGCATTTGCATAACTGATCAATTTAACAGAAAAGTAAAACATAAACCCCTTAGAAAATTCAAAACGTTAATATATATTTAAGAAATTAATGTGTATTTAAGAAATAAACAACAAATGCCATTTGGAAATCTCCTATAACAAGACTGTCAAAAATTTGAAATAACCATTTTGGTTGGTTAGATGTCTATAATTCCTGTTTATCTAATACTGAAGTTCTCTAAAAAATCATAGTACATTATGAATAATTAATAAAAGTCAATTACAACAAATCACTATTTAGTCATTTTGTACCATCTGTAATTTGTATTTTACAATATTGTATTTTAAACTCCATTAATGTCTCATTCAGTGTATGTGTGTGTGTGTGAGAGAGAGATGCTATGCACTTTTGTAAATGGGCTTGTCTCATTTATTGTCAATAAATAAATAAATACATGAGACTAAAAATAAATTTTAATATTTACCTATTAGATAAAAATACATTCAAAGGAATATACTTCAATAAAATATATTAATTACAATTTTTATGTACCTGGGACAATGGCTACAGTCTTCAAAGCTCTCAGCACTCTGAAAGTTCTCAAGGCGGCCAAGTTTCCTAAATCTATGCCCATTGTTACATACCTGTGAACAGGAGTATAACAGAGTATAATTAATACAATGACATATAAATATTTTCATATACACATGCATGAAGTATTAACTATATTATCAATTTGTATTATCTTTCTGGAATCAGCACAATACACAATAATTTGATTCTTTATTTAATTTTTTCTCAAGTAGCTTTTCTTTGAAGCATTTTGAACTTATTACTATTAACTTATCTCCAGTCAAGCAGGTAAATAGGCATTATTCCAAAATATCTTATTAGTTACAATAGATACAGAGTTTCTAAGTAAAATTTAAAAAAATCATTTTATTATATATATGAATAATATTAATCTATTTTTAAGAATTTACTATCTGGTAAGTGTGTTATTTTTGGGTTATCTTAATCCAGCATAGAAGTGTGTCCATTGAATTTCCATAATTATTCATACATAAATTAAAAGCTGATGTAAGAAAAAATATATATATATACTAGCAACCTCTTATGTAGGTATAAAAAATATGACACAATTTAGACCTGTTTTTCTCTTGATGTACATCATTTTACAACAATAGATATACTGATTCATATATCATGCCCAATGTAAATTAGCTTACATGTGACAGTAAAGTTTGTAGACATGAGGACTTTAGGAAAAGGACTTTCAGCGAAATAAGTTTTTAAATAGTGAGGGCATCCAATATCCAAGTCAAACCAATAGGTCATTCACAACCTTATTGCATCATGCAGGATTTACCATTTAATTTCAGAGATCATATAAAACAGGACTTGAAGTAGTTTGCCTATCCCATTTTCCTCATTCCCTTATTTATGTATCAGAACACACTTTGACTACATTAAAAGATTTCTTTTTAACTATTCAAATCATAAGTTACATAAATACCAATCCTAATATAAAAGGAAAATATTGTTTGAATACAATACAAGACATAAGTTCTTTGCTAGACATAATTAACTCTATTATAATTCTATCTTTTAAAGCAATAATGCTAATAGTACTGTAAGGAGAGATCATAAAATATATGCCAAGAAATTAATAAAGACATCTTCTCTTGATAAACTAATGAATTAAGATTTTGAGTTACAACCATTTAAACCAATATATTGTCAAGAAATCCTATCTCCTTTCATGGATTGATACTCATTCAGTTGAGGAAAGAATGAAAGGTATTGTAATATACACAAACTGTTCCTTCTCTAATTATAGCAGCCTTTAAAAGAACCTTAATTAGTACCATCTTCTTATTTTGAATTTTATTTTAAAATTACATTTCTCTGATTCCAAGCTCTGCCTCTGTTGAACTCACTAGGTTTTGTCTCTAACTTCTTTTAATTAAATGATGTTCCTATTCTTAATCATCAATTATTATGTTTAATTTACTTAAATATTGAAGTGGATGTTCTAAGCAGTTTAATATGAGTATAATCAGAGTTATATTCATTATTCAAATGACTTTGAGAGAACTTACATAATTCATACGTTAATACATTAATTTCAAAAATGAAATTATTTACAACAGTTATTCTAATCTTCACAAATTAAAAATTTTAGCAAACTTTTATTGACAATTACAATATTTAAAGCCAACTTTATTTATTTCAATACTTAATTATTTGATCATTTTGAAGACCAAAAATTGTGCAATCATATATTACTTTTTTTTTTCAATTTCTGAAAAAAATTTTACTATGAAATTTTTCTTATGTAAATGGAAAAATATGATGTTTATGAAATGGTTAATATGCATTTTATCTCCTTTTTACATTAGATGAGAATTAAATGTTTCAGTATTGAATCTGATTATATTAAGGGTAAGATGTATCAATTAGGTTCTTATTTTAAGAAATAATGAAGTCTTCATTTACGAGCAAAACATGAATTTATCTTTAAATAGAATTCAAGATGATTCTACTTGTTTATAATTATATACTAATGATATTATTATTGAATAATAACTTGTATAAAATCTTTTAAGAGAAAACAATAATACTTATACTTTTTTATATTGAATCAATTGAAAACCTTATTATATGAAGATATAAGATAATAAGTTTTAAAATGATAACAATAATAAACTAAAATTCTCAGAACTGAGTCATTATTGAATCATTGTTTTGAGTTCACTCTATTAATAAATTATATTCACAAATTATTTATTAGATTAAGTCTTCGTTACATTACAAGAAGGAACAGTATGCAAATCATAAAACTTGAAGTAAACCACTGCTTCCTATGTATTTTACTGACAATTATGTTCATTTCTATCCTATTTACACTCTAACATCTACTTTCATTCTAAAATACTACAAACCTATCTACATAGTCTGTGCTAATATATTCTATCTCATAGCTACAACTACTTCTACACTGACTGAAGTCTAGAGCTATGATTATTTCATACACTTATTAGATCAGCATCTCATTTCCTGAGACAAAAAAAGTTATTTTTTTCCTTGGAAGAAAAAGAGATGTCGTTTAAATTATAGGAGAGAAAAAGAGTTTCTTGAGATCTCAAGATGATATAAAATTTTAAAATATAAATGTGAGAAATGCTGATGTAAGAAGTTCTGAGGCAACTAAAGAATAACCCATCAATCAATCACACGTCACTACTCACGCTAAAGCTATTACTACGAAGTCCAGCCAGTTCCATGCATCTCTAAGGTACGTAAAAGGCTGAAGAATGAACCCTCTGGCCATCACCTTTACGGCCGATTCAAATGTGTAGATGCCAGTAAAAATTACTCTGAAAGAGAATGGTTTGGTGTTAGGGAGAAACTAACTACACCCACAACACAGACACAAGCATCATATTCAAATTATGCTCTACTACAATATTATGAGCTGTATACTTGACCTAATACATTGGTATTTACTTCATTACTACTTCGTTTATCACTTATATAAAGGTAGTCTGTTAGTACTTACTACAGATCAAATTTATGAAAGAATGTTTGAACAAGAAGACTGAAAATAATGGGAGGGAAAAATTATATTTTCTCAAGAAATTATAACAAATAAAAGAGCATTATTAATAATACATGGGAAAATAACTATAGAGTAGATGATAGGAAAATCATGCTCAAAGATAGCAGAGATTCCGTATAAAATGATTTCATGCAAAGCAGATTATTTTACACAGAAAATATGTAGTAAAATAAATGATGTCAATATTTTAGAGAAAGTTTTCCAATTTGTCTTCTGCAAATAAAAATTTTTTGAAGAAGGAAGAAGTAAAATACACAAGCATATAATATAATTCAAAGTATATTAGAAAAAAAAACCCATCAGTTCTGAAAAATTAAGAATAAATTCAATATTCCAATTACAGTTTTGATTCTCATGCAGTGCCAAATATTCATCAGCATATTGAGTGTAAATTAATAGTAAAAACCAATAGGAATTCTGTATGAAACAAGTTAAGCTGGTTTAATAGGGAAGAAACAAGGGAGCTGGAAATCAAGAGCTTTTAGGGATAATCTGGAAGTAAAAGGTCTCATTTGAAATAATAAATATGAGATCTGATTTGCTATTTACTATCATTATATTTTCTAGTGGTTTTCAACAATTCTTGGCTGATTCAGCTCACGTATTTTCACTAAAAATTAAGAAAATTAAGGAAGTTAAATATCGTATTGGGGCTATTCACTTATGAGTACCTCCTTTACTATATAATTCAGTCTTCAGAAATCCATTGATGTGAAACAGTTAAAAGTGAGGTTTGCTTAATTTCCACTTGTCTTAAAAATTCATATAATTTTACTGTTTAAAGAAGACTTTTACTTTTCTAAAATTAATACAAGATTTCAATTGTAGTTTGATAACTAATCATGTTCCAAAAATATAATAGTCCTTTTCCATTTCATATTTGAGGCTGTGGAACACAGAATTTCTGTGTAATAGTTTTTCCAATTATGAACTATATTTGGTACTCTATTAATTCATTCAACTGTTAGGATACTTATCCAGCACTTAACATGTTATTATATATGCTTGATGACCACAGAAATATATGAAACTATAAAGGATAATAATGAACTGACAGTCATTGATAATTATGTATTATGAATATTTCAAGAGAAATAATGAACTTAAAATTCTGCAAAAAATGAATGTAAAGTGGTTAATGTAGAGTAACTAATTTGGCTGAAGATGGAGGAAATATTGCATAAAGTAAACAATACTTAGTGAACTATAGTTTGTATGAATAATTTACTAATGTGATAATTTACATCAGTGTATTAATACAAATATGCATTTAATAATCATAAAAATACAAGTAAAGGAGTTTAGATGTCTCTTCATGTATTCAACTCTAATACAATTAACTGAACCACTTCTCATTCAATTTTCTCATGTTACGAAAACAATATTGAAAAAATGCTGTTCTCATGGATGTGATACTCTTTTGTGTTTTGTCAATCAGTTTCCTTTAAACTTTTCAAGTTTTGTATTTTGGTTAATTTTACAATTCTAAAAGAATGATTGAAATTTAACTTAAAATGAGATATGAGACAGGTGGTCAATTTTTCAAATGGTAATTACATTACATCTCGTAACAAAGGATCCATGGATTGCCATCAATCACAAAGAAAAACAGTCCACAAATCTATGTCAACATTTTTTTAATGATTCCCATTCCAAAATTATATTTTGTGGTCACTTATTCAAGCATTAAAATTTTAAATGTCATGATATTACAATGTATATTTATTGCCAAAATATTCCAATAACTATAATATTAACAGCATAACTATTAATAATTCCTTTGAAAGAAATGTATGTAAACATTTGTGTTTTTGAAATGTATTTTTAGACATATTTGAATATTTCTTAGAGTAATTTGAGCTGTAGTAAGGTTGGTTTGCATATTTTTTCATGCCACATGCAGGAGTTGTCAATTCAATAATAAGAAAAGAAAATCAAATAAGAACCAAACCTAAGAAAGAGGAAGTAATGGATAAAAGATAAATAAAAAAAGAGAAGTACAAAATAAAGCATGAATTTCTAAGTTGTGTTAAAATTTGGGTTCTTACTTGGAAAAAAAATTAGAAAATAACATTCCGTAAGTTCTCTTATCCATATAAAAATTATTTCTCTAAAATAATCTTGAAAAATAAGGTGGAAAGAAATATCCCTCAGGTCTGTTAAGAGTTAAATGTGAAGGGAAACCTTTTTCCTGGAAACAGTCTTACACATCCTTGCTGTTGAGTGCAAAAACATAACTCTCAAAAATATTATTATACTCAGCTCCCAGTCTATTGATGTTTTTGAAAAGTTTTAATTTAAGCTTTATGGCAATTTTGCATTAAATATGGTAATTATTCCCCTTGTTGGTTTGGTTATTCTTGTTGCAACTTTATTTTGTAAATTTTTCACATCTCTTTTATTTTACTTGTGAAATAATCTGGAATATATACAGTGTTCCATGTACTACAATTGAAATGTTTACCAACATTACAGTGTTTCCTACTTGGTAAGAATTTAAGTAAGTTCATTGATTTAAAAAGATGTACATTGTGTCCATGTGGGTCATTATTATTGTATAATGAAGGACTCTTATTGAGTTTCAGGAGTATGAATCTTAAGGAAACCTAATACACTATTTGAACTACAATAAACAAACTTCAACTTCTTAACAGTTAAAAGCTTCAATATTATTTTTTTAAAATCATTAACCAGGAACATAATAACTAATACTTATTTAACAGATTAATTACTAATTTAAATTCATTATGGGAGCCATAAAAATTTTATTTACAAAATGTGTAGTAAATTTGTTGTATCTATACAGAGTACCTTCACAATGCCATATATTGAAAGGGAGGTTCAAGTGCTCTTGGACTAAAAATTTATTTGTACTGGTTAATTAAAGAGGGTTATTAGGTATGATCAAAATTGAAGTCAGTTTTTTTCTATTTACCTGAATTTATTGTAGGATAAAAATAAAACAGTAACTTTTTTGGTAATTTGAATTTACAACCATAGCTTTCAGAGCTGTGGAGCATTGAGAGTGGGGATAGAGGAGGTTATTACTTAAGAATGTTTCCAGACACCCATCAGCAAAAGTCAAAATAGGGTATAAAAAACAGGTAACTGAAGTGCATCCAATCAAAGAAGTCATAATATACACAACACAAAAGTAGCTTGCTGTCCAACATCACCATCAGGAACACAATTAATGATGGATAGTCAGTATTGGAAGCTGAGCAAAAATATTTTCAAGAGAATGTTTTATACAAATGAAACTCTTCAGAGGAACTTTTTCTCTGGAGAAGTTAATTCCATAAACAAGTAAGCAAGTCACTGAAACCTTATAATTTTCTTACTGAAGCTCTTTCTCATTATCTTTTTAAAATGACGACATTCCAGTATTGTTATCTGTAAAGTACAGTACAATTACAGCATTATAGTTATTTTTAGAAGGTGATTCACCATAAAATTCGGATATGGTGAATTAATATTGGAAAAAGTAGAGACATCTCAAGACTGTCCCTGTTCAAAGTGCTGTCTTTGAGGAAAATTTCAATCTAGTTGCCATCATATCGATGTTTGTAGGAAACTTACTCCGTGGATTCGATGAATGGGGTGGAAGGCATTATCATAAAGATGCAGTTGGTCAGGATGGTGGTGATGATGAAGAGTGAAAACAATGGGTGTACAAGGATGTAGATTGCCACTCTTCTGATAGGGTTGAACGGGTCCAGTATCCACATGGCATCTGTTGCACTAAACCTGAAGATGTCTTTTCCTTTGCTTACTACCACAAATGTCTGAAAAAGAGGTTTTAAAATTATTATTTACATTGAAATAAGAAACAACAAAAGTTTTAAATCATCTATCTCTGCAATAAAATGCAAATTTTAATAGAAAAATTAAGTGAATTTCTAAATTGTATTTATTTTATTCATTCTCAGCATAAAATGCTTTCCCACTTCACAGTAAGAATATTCATGTGCTACATAATAGCTTTCTTCATTATAATACTATTGTTGTATAAATGAACTTGCAAAAACAATGAACAGTTCTAATTTAATCAAAATTGAAATCCAATTAATTCCCATGATGTAAGTCGATGAACTAGATCATAGTCTCCAATAACTTAATAAAAACAAATCAATATAATTGTTTCATTTTTTAAAAATTCTAATATTTTCCCCTGAAAATACTATGGAGTCTGATTCACACTCCATTCATAATTTTCCCCTTTTAAATAAAATTTCATTTCTTGAAAATAAAAAAAACACCAGGACAAGTGGAAATACAAAATAAGACATCAATTAATCTCCATAATCTGTTGATATAACCAACAGTAAAATAGTATAATTTCTAAACCATTGTTGAAAGCTAGCACAAGAGAAAAAATATCTTCGTAAATGTCAACCATTTTCAATTTGTATTCAAAATTAAATGTTATTTTGTCATTATTGATGTGGGATTATTATTTCTGGTCTACAGAAATTATGGAATACTTTTAAAATCCTGTTTTTATTAAAAGAAAATTAGTATATAGTTAATTAAGATCAACCATTTTCTACAGATGCTGATAGTAAGTTTCTTTCTTTCCTAGCAAATTTTTACTCCAAGAAAGCTGGAATGTTACCCGCTGATTGGTGTAGAAAATGTCGATGTCCTCGAGAGGTGTGGAGGACAACTCCGGTGGGAAACTGCCCTGCATCCGCACAGGAATTGGAGCGCCCTGCTCCAGCGTGCAGTCGGGCTGCGGGCCTTCGTCCTCGTCCTCGTCGTCATAGCGGACCTGCAAAGTCAGCCACCCATCCCTCCTGCTGCAATTGCCCTCCATGTGGACCTCTTTACCAACAAAGTTTCTCTTCGCTGTGCGACTGAACTCTAGTAACCAAAAGGGAAGCAAAACAGTGCTGGGAAAGTTGTACCGAAGATCGATTTATACGGGCTTTTATTAATTCCATTTTTATTACAATAAATTGTCAAAACAGGAGCACCGACATACAAAGGGGAAGGAGGTGAAAGGTTTACTTGTGCCTTGAGCCCATCAGGGACCCCAAGGTAAAATAAACACCAAATATATCCATATTTAAGTATATTAGAAAGGAACTCTGTGAAGGTAGTCTGAATGAAAAATAAGGAAAAAATTTCAGTGAATATTATCTAACAAAATATTAAAATTATGTTAATTTTATTTTCCTCTGATAGAGAACATTATGAAATGCAATGAGCAACACATTCCACAAAGATTGATCCAGGAGAGAAATATGACGAAAATTTGAAACTTCACAAAGATTGTTCCAGGAGAAAAATATGATGAAAATTTGAAACTTCATAAAATTTCCAGATTTTCTTAAGATTACAAGAGTCTACAGCTTAGTATATCTTAAAGTACTGGTCAGCACTCCTGCATTGCAAGAAGAAATCTTTGTGGTCATTTCTACAGGCATGCTATGAAACGACATAATTTTTATAAAAATCTATCCTGTGTGTATCATGAACATTGCATACAAGATAAATGTAATAATTTTTATAAAAATATTTGTATTATTTCAGAGCTGAATTTTAAAAAAATATAATTTTCAAACAAAATAAAATTCAATAATTCCCTTGAAGAAATTCAGTACACAGCCAAAATAATTTATTCCCAAACGCAGTGAAGGGAATAAATAATTATAAATTTGTTCAATTACATGAGAGTTTTATCCAGAACTAGTGGAATTTTATCACCATAGCTCAATAATTAATAAATGTTTGAGAAGAAAATAAAAATAAATTGATGGTTAGGTAATTTAGTACACATATAACTTAAAGAAAGAATTTTAATTAACAAATGATTGTATTTATTTTAAATAAAACAAAAAAAGAGCTTTTATAAAAATCAGATCATAGTACTCAAACTTCATTTCTGAAAACATTTAAATTATTCACAAATTGAAGGAAAAAAATATTGTAGATTATTTTCAGTAAAAATGAACCTTGAGAATTCAAGATGAGTATGACGGGTGGATCCAGGAAGACACTTTATAAGCGATACTTTTTCAATATCACATTATACTAAAAATTATTTATAAATATTAAAAATTTATTTATATATTCTTTATATTTTATCCCTCCCTTCCACCATTGTTGAATGAGACTCCATTTCCGATTTCTGATATCTCAGGCATTCCAATATTGTTTGACAATGCCACCATAAATGACAAATGCTTAATGGAGCAAACCAAAAAATATTTTGATTATAATTCACTCTGTACTTATAAGAATCTAGTCCACCATATTTCTTTCTTTTTTTTTATCATCTCAAAATCCTGTGGGAGAACAACCTTTGAAGAAAGGGTAGCTGCTCATCCAAAGCAGGGAGCATGAAAATGAAACCATTCACGTTATGTAATATATAGCTCATGATGATACTGAGAAAACTTGAAACCATTAGAAATGGAATGAGTCTATTGTGATGGTTATGATCAATTTCAGTATCAAAGGGACATTTAGCCATGATTTAGCATAGTGGACAGTAGGCAGGTCTTCCAATTGGTAGATGGTTGTCAAAACGATGGTTGTCAAGCAAATAGTATTTCATTTATGTTTCTCACTCCAACTTCATCAATCACATTGATCTCAAATTATTATGATTAAAGGTGAAGACTATTGTGATTCAAGGTAAGGGAAAATTATCCATAATAATTTATAAAATTATTATAGTTATACATACTAGAACTAACTATTTCAAAGGGGACTTTGAATAAGAATATCTCTTTAAAAAGACTTTGATTTTACTCAATATTATTTTCCCACAAAATTTAATGCCTAATACAGAGTGGGGATGGGATTATATTCAGCAGGATTACATTTTGATAAATATTTATAAATAACAATAACTTGTGTTTTTTCATACAACACTATTTTTAGTTGATATTTTATTTGAAGTTTAAAAAAAATCAATTTATTCTTGAAAAGTGTTTCATTATTAAAAATTTGGGAAATTTCTCCCATTTCACTCTCCATGGATCCACCACTGCGTCCATTTTACAAATAATATTTGTCTCTCTGAAAAATAAACATTCCATTACATGTATAATATATAAATATATATATTTGCTCTGTGAAGTGATAAGCATTTGTGAGGTACTAGTTGAGTGTTTCTTACCTTGAAATGACATCATATAAAGCAATTTATGTCAATAGTCATTAAATGTTTTAGTATGTGCTTTCTCCTCAGTTTCGAAAGAGGGATTGAAAACTGAGCAGTGTGTGCTGCATTCTTATTGTTTAGTGTATGAGTGTGATTGTAATAAATAGTATGTGCATAAGCTTTCTATGTTGTATCCATTTTCCCAAGAACCTTACATTTTATGAATTTTCTGTGCAGTCTATTTAGACTATAAAGGTAATGCTCAAAAACTGGCTATGAGGAGAAATTTGATTGGTGATCATAGACCATGAAACTGATTTTCTAATTTTGACCACTTTTTGAGCATCAACTTACTGATAAGTCATCACCAACATCATTATTCTAGCATCCAAATCAAAAGAACCGCATTCCCTCAAATTCTCTGGAACTCTAAATTCTTTGTTGTGAAAGTGTATTGCAGAGAATTTGACTCCAATATTAATAGAACTGCTATATGCAAAATCTTCATTACATTTTGATGCCATCACACTAATCTAAGCTATCTAAATTTTCTAGAATTCTAGACACTATTTCACTGCAAAATGCTCAGCCGGGCACCACATATCCCACTAATATCTTCAATGTATTTCCGAAACACACCAAATTAAGCAGATGTAAAGAGTTAAAAAGGAGTATTCCAGGAAATAGAATAACCATAATGTAAATTCAAGTATTTATTTGAAAATAAATGTAGAACTTCTTTAAAAAATCTTCACAACGCAGAGCAATAAAAAACAGATTATGAGTAGACATATATGCAATATAATAGGTGTGCTTCGGCATTAATTTTCAAACATCTTGTATGAAACGATAGCTCCATTTTCAATGTAATGTATGGTTCATTACAGGCCATTCCCCATGAGAAAATATGAAGTGAAAATGTCAAGACTGTAGATCAGGCACAGGACATGACTTGTTAGGAGCAAAGACTCCATGCAATACAGACAGAAAACTTGAGAATAAATAGGACTGTTGAAAGAAACTTTGTGGAACATGTAAGACAGGAAACAATAAATAGAAGAAAAAAGCAGAGAACAGAAAAAATTCCTGAAAATAATAAATGGCAACAACACATGCAAAGAAATAATCAAAACCACAAAACTTCTTTAATTTCTACAGATGCTGCATACTCACACAATTGATGAATTCTCTTGATAAAGCTATTTCTCTGCTAATAATTATACACTTCTCTTAATAGCATTAATCTTCTTTAAAAAGAGCTTATTGTCACTTAATTAGACAGTATTCTAACATGTTTTTGGTAAAATATAGTCAACATTTTTTTAACAATAAATTATTCGCGATCACTGGGGCAAGGTCAAAATGGCACTGAGCAAGAAGAGTAAAACCTGGGACCTTCTGCACTGATTACTTTCCACAGCCATATACCATTTGCCTGCAGGGTCTGATTGTGGGAAAACAAACAAGACAAATCGATGTCCAGCAATCAGTACAAGAGATTCCTGGTATCTCACCTGCCTCACAACCTAACCAAAGTGAAAATATTTCTTCATCCACACTGAAGAAAGATTTACATAAATTAAGGTATGTTTATGAAATATACAATACATTCATATCCTATGAAATCATATTAGCATACCACGATTTCTACATATCTATTAAAACAATACAAACTTCCTTATAAATAATATCTTTAATATGTAATTCCAAGATGTATTTCTCATGGGTCATTTTAATTGATAATGAGTTTCAATGCATAAAATGGTTAAGTTTTGTTCAGTAATTTATCATTGATTTATAAATTAGAAAGAGGCATCATTGTTGTTCATGAGTGTGGCTATTATTTACAACTAAAAGGCATGTAGGAACCATCGCTCCAAATTTTGAAGTATAGGTGGTTTCTTACCATAAAAACCAACTTTTCTATGAATTATATAAATGAAAACTTAATTTGAGAGAAGAGATGCCCAACAATAAAAACCTAATTAAGAACAAAATTAAATCAACATCTTTCTGATTGAAAATTTAATAGGAATAACATGGATTTAATAAGTCTTCAGTACATGACAGGACATATGTTTTGAATCAATGAGGGACAAAATATAAATGAATCCATATATTTTTATATTTTAAATTAAGAAGATCAGGTTTATTTAGTCTTACGCAAAGAAGATCTGGTTCACTTGTGGAAGTTAATTTAAACAAAATTTCACATCTTCAAAAATAATATCATATCTCGGCAAATATTAATGCCTAGTATTCTCATTCAATTATACTTCCATATCATAAAAAAATTCATTACATTATCGTAAAATTGAGATAGTTTATGAACATTTACAATTTATACACATTTAGTTTAGTATATATTTATAATTTTAAAAAAAACCTAAACCCAATTAATTTCTTAATTATTCTATTACTCACCAGAGAAAGTAGCAAAAGGGGAGATGACCCTTGGAATTATTTAGTAGAAATTGAATCTTTGGAATCACTTTTGAGAGAAAGTACTGCATATTCCAGAATTCTTACTCGACATTGTTAACAATATTTAAATAGAAAAAAAAATTGCTTGAGTTTCATAATCTTAAGTTAACATCGGTTATAATCAATTTAAAATATTTAGGAGGATAGAACAAGTCTGACAATATTTTAAAATTTATTCATTGATACCAACTTTAAAATGTAATTGAATACTTCTCATCCAACAACAATCACACAAAAAATTGACAGAAATACTATTAATTAAAATGAATCAATAAAGAACTTGTGGATTGTATAAGCTCTAAAGGTACAGTCATAACTGTTTGGAATTGTGACGGGAAGAAATATTTAAAGTAAAAAAAAAAAAAACAATTTCTGAATCCAATTTTAGAGATTAAAATTTTCCCGGAATATGAAACCATATCATCATTTCA
Organism: Laupala kohalensis; assembly: GCA_002313205.1. NCBI lineage: Eukaryota > Metazoa > Arthropoda > Insecta > Orthoptera > Trigonidiidae > Laupala > Laupala kohalensis. The sequence goes on along the minus strand of NNCF01128142.1, from coordinate 407,808 downwards.
TTGGCTGTAAAGGCTTTAGAGTTTATATAAAATGATGATACAGCTTCATACCCCAAAAGGTTTTAAACACTGACAAAGATACCCCTAGAAGCCTGCTTCAATATATCCTGTATAAAAGTATGTTTGGTAGGTTGCTGCCAAATATACTACAGGAATGTACTCAGAAAATATAAAAGCATTGGAAGAAAATAACTCTTGGGTAGTTCCTATAAATTCAAACTCGGAATGATGTTGACAAGCCCTAAAGCCATCCCCACCCCACCCAAAAAAAAAACAAAAAAAACAACAACTTGGAATACTAGGTAGATTTTTGCTAAAGGAAATGAATAACTAACCATGAGAATTTGTATACGTGCGAATACAATACTAAAGCAATACTGCTCTACACATGCTCGGTTTGGTACACTGGTCCCAATTCTACATGTGAATAAAACATAGTGGAACAATCTGCAAAGTCCTGTCCATGCAGATTTGTAATTTGCTGAATCAATCCCTCCCATGATGCACAGGTAAATACTACCTCTTAAATTTTGGGTATTTGTTTAGATTTTTCCTTTCTCCTCACAAATAATTTAAAATGATCCTGCATTAGGGTAGCAACTGCAATAGTACAAGTGAATTTTTCATTTTTATACTACCAGAGACATGGGTAGAACAGTACTGCAATTGAAGGCAGATGCTACCATAACAGCATACAATTGTGTGGCAATCTGGGCAGGATCTGATTTACAAATTTACAAGCAATCCTTTTCAGGTGGGGGTGGGAGGGAAGCAGTATGTCATAGAAAAGGAGAAGAAAATTACTTTATTTAAGAATTTTACAGTGTCCTGAAGCCTTATAAATCAGGCCCTGCTGCATTGACTTACGAGTACGTTCTAAGCGAAAAGCGTAAAAATGTAAACATCACCACAAGCAAGTGAATATTTCAAATTTAAATTCAATATTGAAATTGCAGAGGATAATAGTGGGGATTCTAGTTTAGCAAACTCTTACTTCTTTTTTCTTTTTCCTCCGTCCAAAATCCCCCTGTAATAATGAGAATGGGAAAAAAATTTAACATATAGAAGACCAACATATAAGTGAAAAATAATTACAAGAATATGTCTTTGGAGCCAGAAGTCACATCATATTCATTCAATTGAATATAGGACAGTTAGTTCTGGATTCAGAGACATAGCTGATAAGAGATTCAGCGTTTTCAGTCACATCTGCGCAGGGGGGAAGCGGATGAGGGAACTACAACACTGACTAAGGCGGCTAGAGGGGCTATAAGGCAAATCCTGGACAATGGCAACACAAACACATGTTTGTTTCTTGTTTTTTTTCTATTTGTGGTGACTAGTTGACATTATGATTGTTCACTACACTGACATTTAAGGAATTGCAAACATCATTTTGAATTATTCTACACAAGAAGCTAATAAAAATTGAAAAGAAACAAAATCAACCATTAATATGCGAAACCTATTTAAGCAACCCTATTTTTTTTAATGTCAGAAAAGTGTCATAGTTCTACTTATAAAACATGAATATTGTAAAGATATTGTCCAGATTCTAGAACAGTGTCGGAGCTTACACGTCCTTTCGACGTAAAGTGAATAGCATACAACATTTGAACATTGGCTACAAGTAAAGCCCATTTTGAAGGACGTGCATGCTTCAGCAACCATACAAGGGAACACATGGAAAAGTTTACAACAAGGGTTACAATAGCGCTAGATATGGCAATGATAGAAGAATGTCATGGAAAAGAGAGAAGTCCATTGTTTGGAAGAGATTGGATATATTTATGTACTTAAGAGAGTGAGGAATTTGGCCTACATATAAAATAATTATACATGATATGAATGGGAGCTGAAAGTTCTGATGCAATCAGTACAGCACACTTTGTATTGTTTAGTTGACTTAGCTTAGAAAGGATAACAGAGAAAAATTTCTTCAAGTGGGAATACGTTCGTGCATTTCGCAGCTTGAAACTAGTTCTTAGCTGGAGAAATACAAATACAGTAATTCTTAATAGTTATACAATAATTTTTTTAAACACATGACTTACTTGAAATAATGGAGTAATTCTTTGACAAAAGTATTTCAAAAAATGCTGCTGTACCTCAAATTATAAATGAAGATCGTATCTGTACCATGTGTACTTCATTATATTTGGTAATACACAGGTAAAAATATTCATTTCAGTTTGATTGTATTAATCTAAATATTTACAACTATCACAAGAACTGAGGTTAAGAGTTTACAAGTCTTCAGAAATCTTGTACTAATATGCAATGAAATGAAACAAAATAATCCTAATTTAAGTAAAGCCCAATTGTCAAATTTTTACTCTCAGAAAAAAAAAAATCATACAAGCGTAATGAAATGACAACGTGAATAATGAGAAAAAAAGACACTTTATGTGAACTACGTAACCTATATTTATCACTTAAAATAAATCATTACACTTTCCTTACCAATCTTTATGGTGATTCATCATACAGATGCCAATAATACTTTCCTAAACTATTAACAATACATGTTAATAAAAGATATGAGTACAGATATCCAGATTGTATTAAAATATAGTGTAAAAGATTCTGGAAAATGAGGAGTTTCATGAAAGGAAGGTGTGAACTGTTCTCAAATCTAAGAAACGTGTAGATACCAACATATAGAAAAAATCTTGAAATCTCCCTCTTTTAAAGCAAATTTGTCCAGATTTACAATTCTCCAGCATGTATATGGCTTCACCCTCTCAGAATTCATGAATACAAGTTTACAGTATGTCTACTCTGTAATTGGTGTTTAAATATCGACAATTGATTTGGTACACTAATATCTAAAATTTATTTTGAATAATAAATGGATAACAGTAAGTATTTATTAAATAATTTCTTTTATAAATATTAAATCTGTCTCTGCCCTTGGGCTCTTGATTGGAATTGATGGGATGGTCCCTTGCTTGCTTCTGGAGAATAACTTGAGTTTATTGCCTCCCGCGTGGTCATATACAGTTTGCAACTGCTTTTTTGACTGCTCTTTAATATCTGCAATTGTTAGATGACATTTGTAATGGAAGCACCAGGGTCGGAGGTTTTTTCTGTAATTGCTTTCTTATAGGTTTCCTTATTATTTTTCCAACATTCATATAACGGGAAGTGAAAATCTACATCAATTAGATCGGTAGTTTCCTACAAAGCCCAAAGCAGCAATAAGCTTTTTCTGAATAATTCTATTATAATTAATAACTTAATATCAGAGGTAAGCTCAGTTATTAACAAACCCATGTTTGGGATGTCATGAGTTTTTTGACTATTAGGGACCTGTCCTATTATTTTGAATTCTCCAATCAGAATTTTTGTTTTATCAGTTTTGGAATTTGTATTTTTCTTGTGGCATTACTGAATTCATGAGCTACCATTAAAAACAAAGCCCTATATTTATGGTAAAAAGAAAACAACGTTCTCAAACAGATGAGATATATCAGGTTTTAGAAAAAATACCAGGACAAATAACTATTCGTATATCTATATACGAATATATATTCTCTAAATTTATAGTTATCCATTTGATCATTAGCTTAAGTGAATGGTTTTGAAAAGAATTCAAATACTAAACTATTAAATTTTATCATACAATACGATGCAGTAAATGCTGTAAAAACATATACGAGTCTCAATGCCTCAGAAACAGCGCTTGGTTTCTACATTCTTCCCGAACAATAAAGTAATGATTTGTTGTTGGTTTTGTCACAATAGGGAAGATTTGAATTTTTTTGCACAATATCAATCTCAAAGAGAATTATTTTTTCATCGGTAATTTATTAATTGATACGCACAAAGTAAATTGAGTCGGTACATAAGGAGGCAGAAGCATGCATACCTAATCTATAAAATAGACTCAAAGTCATGTTACCTTTGCCAAAAATTATGCAATACGGCTACCAGACATAAAATTGCCAACATCTACGAATTTAAGTAATATCCGAATAAATATTATTGGTAGTCATAAAAGTGACTATTCGCTGTAATGAAATACAAGTTAATAACACAACTAGCTAAGACACAAGGCAATATTCGTTCCACACGCTCGATGCAGAAATAATAGAATAGTACCACAAGACCAAGTGAATTAAATTGATGGGCGAGGTTGGCGATAGATTTAAATTTTGAGAAATTCGAATGTCCTGCCAACAAAACGCGAGGTGCAAATATCATTACTCTAATGGACGGTGGCGAAGTAGAAACGTTGGCTGCATTGAACACGAGCTCTATGTCAATATGAAGCCAGTTAGACTGACAATAAAGAAAGAAAGAAAGAAAGAAATAATGTATTGCGAAGAGAGCAATAATTACAAACTGCGTGTGACCACATTGAGGACAACAAAGCAACTCATTACTGCGACTGATGTACAAGAAACTCCGTTCGTGTTGCTTTTTCTTCTCTTCTCGAGGCGAAGCGACTGAGTGACTGAGGGTGGGCATTACGGGGGGCGGAGGGAGCGATCTGCCCTGGACCTCATCATACAAGGGGTTTCCATATCGGGCACCGAATATTATTTTATCCCGAAAATTCCAACACAAATATTATCCAAAACATTTTAAAACCGTAAACTAAATGATAGTTGAGATCTTTTATGTAAAACTTTTGAATACATCAGATCCGTAAACACGTTTGTCGCCGTGTAGGGTCGAGTGCTAAGACACGTGAAATGCGGACTCACCTCGCCCTCCGCTCTCTTCTTCTCCAGCTCCTTCTGCTTGGCATATTCCTCGGCGATGCGCTGCTCGATGGCCGCCAGCGACTCCCGCGTGAACGGACGGAACAAGCTGCGTTCTTCCTCTGAAATTGAATCCGAGTCTTCGGACATGGTCCCTCCTGCTTCTTCTGCAGCGGCAACGGCGACGACGACGACGACGACGG
>NNCF01128142.1:349703-402598 GCA_002313205.1 Laupala kohalensis | reverse complement strand
GCTGCTGCGGCGGCGGCGGCAGGCGGCACTGGCGGACGACGGCGGCACAGGCGGCAGCGGGCGGCGGGCGCGGGTGCGCGGCTCCCCTCTCTCATGTCCGACCTGCGACACGGACCCACTCGCTCCACAATCCAATGCAAGGCAGTATGGTCTCTACGTAGGGACAGGTAACGAGAAGAAGAAGTCGGGTAACTATACAAGGTCAAGGGCAAATACATCACAATCAACAGTTTAGAGACTAATTTCAATGGCGGCAGTTCGACAAAAATCAATCAGTAAACAGTCTTCATCACATGTTGGAATAAGTACATGACATCTTAAGCTTAGGTCACGATAAACACATCAATCAAATCGCGAATGTTTGGACTTTTATTGAGTCATCATCAAAGCTTCCTGAAACATCACTGAAGGTTCTCATCACCAAACATATCACTACAACCACTTATCCCACAACATTATGTTGTAGTGCTCACAACATGTAAGTTTATCTTATCATGTTGATGGAGCTACGTCGAAACGGATGTAGCTCGTGAGCGCTGGTATATTCACCGTACATTGCAGCGTAATGTTAAGTAACTCGTGACGGAGAGTCCTCATCGAAGTCGAAACGTTGATGACCCAAATTCATGTATCATATACTTACCAACACGTTGTCAATGATTATACGTCACGACAAAGCTCGTGTCTCTTTTTCGATACATACGATTCAATTTTTGAGGATTTTACAGTTCTTTACTTCTGATTTCACAATACATCAATTCTCCTACCAATTCTCTCGGTTATGCATTAAACTATTGTACACAAACTAATGGGGAACACGTGCGCTCTGACAATTAAAGTATATATAACAAATAAAACCCAGAATTTTTAAAAGAAAAAAGTAAAAAAATGTAATGAAATTAAAAGAATGAAATTTGTTTAATAATAAAAATGTAATGTACACTCGCAATGAGGGATTCAAAAACTTAGAAGAAGGTGGTTTGACGGTTAGTCGCTTCGAGATTTTTACTTTCATGAAATCACAGGAGTACCGTGAGAGTCACGCACCTCATTTTAGAAAAAAAATATTTTACTACAAAGTATCAAAGAAATATTTGAAAGTAAGGGAAGCTTTGGGGTGGAAATCTTCAAAATGAGATAATAAATAAACACTTTCCAAGTGTGATAAGAAGAGAAAACGCATCGAAATTATGTGTCGAATCTTCTTCTGAACCGGGAAAAAGTGCTCTCATTGAACGAAACATGCATTCTTCAAAATTTATTAAATACGACACGAATACTACATCATTGAAACAACCACATCAATAAATTACAAAAAGACCAATGATTACAAAATGTATTGAGAATAAGTTAAAATAAATCAAAGTTACTTAAATAGGGTAAATAAAAATCTTAGAAATAACGGTGTTAAAAGTGAGATACAATTAGAAACTTATCGGAAATTGTTAATTCCAGACATTTAAAAAAAAAAATGAAATGAGGGAAGATTTATCTTTAAAAATTGTAGTGTCATAACGAATAGTACCCTGAGTGTACTTTATCTTACAGACATAATTCGTATATATTGTTATGAAATAATTAATTTTATTGAAAATCTAAATTAAAAATTCAAACCGTTGAAAAATACAGCGTGGGCAGACGGTTCCCATCGCACGCGCGGCACTTTGTAAAAGGGTGTGGGTGGCGGTATTCGGAAAGGCCACTAGTTTCGGAAGAGAAAGGAATGAAATCATAAAACTTATTTCTTAAGAGGGAAGGGCACTCGCCAGTGGTCGGCGCGGCACCCGGCACTTTAAAGGGAGTTTGGAACNTAAATATTCGGAATTATGAACATTTGGCAGAAGGCGTGACTGGAACAATGTACAACAAACTCAAGAATTAACTAGGGTGCGGTCTCGGGAGCGCTTCAAGAAGGGACCAAATGTTAGTAAACAAGATTGTAAAATCTTCAAAGCAAAGAGCGATCAATGAATCGGCAGCGCAGCACATGGATCCTGGGAATGGCGGCGATTCTCAAAGCAAGGTGCGGCAGCTACTAAGGAATCCCGAGATGGGCTAGTATTCGCGGTTCTTTGGGTGGTCGGCGAAAAGTATGCAACAATTAAACCGGGCGTGATAAAGGTTGAGAAAAGCGTCGGCACGAGGTAACCACGTGGCATCAGAATAACGAAGATTGTTGTTGTGGAACCGAGCGACGTGATTCGCTCGGTTTAAACGTCACGGCCATTTCAACCTATCCAAGGAAGCTCGCTTGGAATAGGACGAAGAAAAGGATTGGGTATTAGAGATCACGTGACGCGTCGGAAGGCGTAAACATTTTCAAAATTTTGTATAGAAGAGGGGATTTGAAATTATAAAAAGAGGTGCGCAGAACACTTCAAGGAGATTCTGAGACTGATTCTTATGAGATACGAGGAGATGCTGAGATTCACTCTTATTGGCACGACTATTCAGAGATTCTTATTAGACTCATTCTTATTATTTGTATATTCTGAGACGAACATTCGAGTTTGTGAGATTATTTTGTTCCTAAGTTCTTGTTAGAACTTTGATGAATTTAACGTATTTTGGAAATGGATTTCGTTCCGAGTTATTGAGCGAGAATCGGAACAGATGTCTAGCAACTTGCGAAATTAATAATTGACTTTCATTTGGGAGAGATTCTCCGTGGCCAGTTTCAGGCGTGAGCAGGGAGTCCGCCACTCGGAACGCAAGGCCAAGAGCCATTGATTTGGCTGTGGATCCTGGGAAGGGCGGCCAGAGGCGTCGATGAATGGAGTGGTGACCAGCGGCAGATCCAACCGTAGGGGAGGAGTTCCCGGTTGCAGCAGACAACAACCCACGGGTCACTGAACCGAGCGTCCGCTCCTGGCGACCCGCAGTTTGGTGTAAGGTGGCCTACCTTTCAACTATGTCGAGTAATGAGGTAACTGTAATTACTGGTAGCTTCCAGTCAAATGGAAGCGAGCAAGTGAGTCCATCTGACTAAGAGAAAGCGGGTGCTTCGACAACAAAAGACTAACGGGGAAGATAGATAATCCATTTCCCTAATGAACTCGAACTGATTAGCTTTGCTCTTGTTTTGTTGATTTGTGTAAAGTAAATATAGGAAATGAATAGTGGGGACTGCTTAGTGAACCCACATCATTGTGAGTGTTATGTAAATTTAACGTGTGACTTTTGGGGGAAAATCTAGGGTATTGTTCATATGCATGCAATGATGTAGTGCGTAGCGAGTTAAAAAAATGTATTTATGTTTAAATAAAACCAGTTTTATTTATTGTGCTACGCCTAGTTCAACTACCAGAAGTGTGTGTGTTTTTCCTGAAAAATAGGGCATGAACCCCGCCCGTCCCAGTTCCTGACATTAGGTTTTACTTGATCATTAATTAAAATTTTATTAGTTTGTTTATTAAAAATATGACTTTTTAACCAAAGCTCATCTTAATTAATTAATTAATAATATTATAAAAGAATGTGACAATATTATACATTTGTAAATAAAAAAATTCTTAATAAAGAAATAAAGAATTAAATAAATAAAAGAATGTTTACGATACGTAAAGGTAAGTCTGAATAACATGAAAAGTTTTACCAAAAACCATCAATGTTTTAAACACAGAAAAGTACTTTCGTCAGTGCATCCCGAACACTTTCTGGTCCCGAGCAATTTCATACGTATTTCTCCCTTTTATAATACGTCGTTACTCTCTGAAAGGTCAGAAATTTGCTTTTTAGTTAGTCCCCTTCTGTTACTTCATTTTTCCTACTTTTCTGTCAGTTGTTTTTTTCTTTGAATTTCGTATTTTTTACTGAATTTTTTTCTTTTCGAATTAATGTTACCGTATAAAACGAGGGAAGTACATTGCTGTCCTTAAACGATTCTTGGTTTTCGAGAAAACTCCTTTAAAAGACTAAAGTCGCACCTTCTGTTGCCTATGAAGGGCACATTTGCCGAAGTCCAGAAGGCTGTGGCCCACCGTTTCGCCAGGCTGCTGCCGGCCCCGGCCGAGTACTCACCTGGGAGAGGGCTGTTTCACGAGGACTAGAGAGCGCGCAGCATCGCGGCGTCGTCTGAAACACACGGAAGAACGATCATAACCTCACAAAAACTCACCGACAACTCTTCCACAGCGCACGCACCGAAACAAAAGGAATGAGGGAGGGGTCTAAAGACCACGTGAAAACCATAATAAACTTTATTGTCAAAAAAGCAAAAGTTACAAACTGCGTATGACCACGTGGAGGACAATAAACTAATTTACTCTCCGGAAGTAAGCAAGGGACCATCCCATCAATTCCGATCAAGGGCCTTAAGGCAGAGGCGGATTAACATTTCAACACACTCGTAACGATAAAAATAGTTCGACACGCGATATAGTATTGACATAATACCAACAAATATTGTATTGACGATTCGTAGAACGGGCAGTAATTGCTATGTCATCTGTGACAGATANGATTCGTAGAACGGGCAGTAATTGCTATGTCATCTGTGACAGATAGAGGGCTTTTAACTCCAGCCTGACACAGAGCAACCTTCGTGTGGGTGCTGTGGCATGTCGTCTGGAAAGGAAGGAGCTACGCTAAGCGACAATACTGCCCTTTCGCTCCGTAGTCTATATCTCATTACTTTTTTTGTAGCGAGGACAAAAACGCGTGATTATACAACTGCATTCCACTCTATAAATAACTAAAACGACGTATCATTTACTTCCTACGATGTTCTCAAATATTTGTTATGGTTTTATTATTATTTTATATGGAATGCTAGTTTTACAAATGTAGTAATCTATTTTACTAAAATATTGTTAATTTTTCTTTCTGACATATCCAACTGAACTTGTGAGTAAAGTTCAGTGGGCAGTCTTTAGAAATATGCAAAACAGTGGTACGTATTTAAGAACAAAAATAAAATATTTAATATTCAAAACAAGTTTGTATTGTAAAAGATAATAAATTAATATTGTCTTTCCTCTTCTTTCTTAGGTGTTATTTGTACTAATATGTTAAAAAACATCGTTAATGAAACAATTTTTAAGGAAACACCAAATCGTGTAAACTCGTAACAATACAATGGGCTCTTTATGATCTCGATGCGATTTGACGGAAGCCAGTTTATGTTTAGATTCATGACGTCGCTTTATGGAACTGATCGCTCGATGGTGAAGAGGAGCATAACTATCCTCTCGAGGACACTTTGTGGCACAAGTTTTAGTGTTNATATATAATAAGAATTGTAAGTAAAAGATACAACATATTTTAGTAACTATTTAGTAATTTAATAACATTTACGTATCCTACATCTTTTAATGCAGTAATTGTATTTTTTTAAAAATCCAATGATAGATTTATATTTTCGTACGACGTATTTTTTTTAGCGAATATTTTCAGTAATGTTGTGATCTGATCTGCTTCTTAAATAATTTGTAACCTCGTATTCGATGGATAAAACACTTAAAACCCGTTAATCATGGAATTTCTCAAGTAATTTTTGACAAGCTTCAGTTTCGAAAATGACCGTTCCGCAACTGTAACAGGTGTAATTAAAACAGAGTAACTGTACACATCTGGGAAACTGGACAACAACGTAAAATGATCAATTAATAAAAACTGAGCTCGTGAAAAAAATTATTTGATTAATGATAAACTTATTTATTTATTTAATGACGTTTGGCGAGGTTCAGGCCGTGAGGTCAGCTCTTCCACGTAACCTTTGGACTTGGGTCAGGGAACTGGGAAGGAGAGATGTTGGGTTGCCGGGGAACTTATGGTACCGAACCGACATTTGTCTGGAGTAGGTGAGGGAAACCCCAGCTGAAAACCTCCTCACTTAGTTCCGTCGAGCAGGCTTTGAACCCTGGAAGCGAAGACGCTACCACTACCCCATCGCCACCGATTACGTAACGTAAAGCTTTTTTAATAATCAAAATTCTTTTATTGAAATATAATTTATTCTTTACAACCTCTTAAAAACCGCTATTACTCCCATGAGACTGGGGGTCCCCCGGGCAATGTCCGAGAGTACGGGACGCTAGTTACGCCACTGCACGCAGGATGCAAATCAAATCAAACAATAGTCCGTGTTATTACGTTTCGCAGTCAGGATGTAGCAGCGTGTGCTTGGAGGATGCGTGAAAAAGTTCAAAATAATTTATTTTTGTTTGAAAATTATGTTTTCCGAGAATGTGATATTTTTGTTGTTGTAATTTGTGTTTGTAATTGTTTGTACCTTTCGTGTCTTCCAAATGTTACTTTTACTCTTTTTTGCATATTCGGTGCGTATTTTGACGTCAGACTTTTACTGATATTCCCCTCGTGATGATAATATTACACAAATCGAAACGCTGGCAATTAGTTCGAAGAGAATTTTGATTTTTTAATTTGTGACAATGCCAAGAAATTACAGTTAAATCAAACAACGTTTCACGTCATTGTAGGGACAGCAGTGCCCTGAAAAAATTATTTTCATATCATTTGTTGCCCGGGAAAAACCGCATCGCAGTAGTCATTAACGTTTCGGCTAAAGTCCTTCTGAGCCTTCTCCAAGGTAATGTCAGAGTCGGATAGATCTAAGTGGCTGTCGTCCGTAGCATGAAGAAGGTCAAACAAGGATGGCCGAAATGTCGATACGCCCCACCGGTGGCGCAGATGGTAGTGTTGTCGCTCATCACCAAGCCATCCCGGGTTCGATTCCCGATGGGGCCAGAAAATTGGTAGCTTTTCACATGAATGTCCCAGTTCATATAGCTGTGACTACTGAAAAGCAAGCCTTCCTTCCTCTATCCAGCTCCTCCTAGTATCAATAACTATTACTAACCACTTCTACTAGCCCCTCCACGTGGGCCAACCCAGCTAACAATGACCTACCACCGAACTCCTAACTCTTATCGCTTCATGTAGATAAGCTTCAATAGCACGCTACATTTCCAATTTATAAATACAACAATTTTTTAAAAAAGTCGATAATTCTATCTATTGGGATTCGGTTTGTCCCGAACAGTCGTACAGGGTATGGTACAAACTTTGTAAGAGTTTGTACAGAACGCTGTAACGATCATTTATTGTATAGGAATGTCACACATCATCACATCTATTGGGCTTTCGCGAATGGCATAACAGCCAGATGTAGACGACACGCCCTCGTGGAAGGGTCAGTCCACGCGCTATGTGTAATACAGCAAAGGTTAACAGCAAATAGGACCCTGTATCGCGATTGACCCTCATTGCTACGGAGACAGAGTGACCTGATACTCACGAAAAAAAAATTTATAGGAAAGTGACGGGGTGAAGGGTCTACGTTACGCGACTCCACTTGACATGAGGATCTCGTCGCTCGATCATGTATCCGTAGTAGCTGCTACACGTGTGCAAGTGAAATACCTCTTTGGCATCTTTGAATGCGTAATTGCACCCATCGCTCCACCGACGCTGTCAAGCATGTACCAGTGTTGGTGGACTTTGCAATTTTGAACAGTTGTTGTAAACATTGTCAATAAACACTGTCTTTCCTTTCAACTCTCATCTATAGAGGTGGGGATGAGAGTGTTCCATACCTTTAATATTCATTTTTCACATTTTGTGTATTCACCGTGTCTCTAAAATGTTTGTCATCGATTAATTGTTAGCATCAAATTAATTCAGATCACAAACATATAGAAATCTCTTTAAAGGTGAAGTTCCTGAGTTAGAATCTCGGTCCCGCCTCCCATTTTCATTCAACATAACATAATAAATTAATTTTGGTTTATTTTCTACCAGCAGAACTACATTACTGGACAAATAATCAAGTATTTACGACATTTTACCGGCAAAAAGTATTTTTTTTTGTGATTTAAACCTCACGACATCCGGAAAAGGTCGCATGTCTTAGAATACACAGGTCTGTAAGTAAAAAACTGCGTTGGATTTTTATACATTTTCTTATAAATTTCAACTGTGTTAAAACGAAAACAATATCAAAAAAGTTCTATCAACTCAATTTTTTTAAATTCATGTTTTTGGTTTTCTTAAGTGTAAATTCCCAATTAACTTAAAATTTAGTATTATCTTTTAATTTAAATAATGGCCATGAAACTACGACTTCATGGCGTTAAAACTAAGGTTGAGCACCTTCCGACATTTTATCTGGGGTACTAGGAATAAATATAAACAACCTGATGTTGCATTAGATCATGTATATAAATAAATATATAACATAAATATATTGTCAAAAAAGCAAAAGTTACAAACTGCGTATGCCCACGTGGAGGACAATGAACTAATTAACTCTCCGGAAGCAAGCAAGGGACCATCCCATCAATTCCGATCAAGGGCCCTAAGGCACAAGCGGATTGAAAAATTTCAGTAAAAATTTATAGATAAGATAAAAAGTTAGCTACGTGTTATAATAGTAATAGAATATCAACATGTTTGTAATTTAACAAAAAAAAATTATTTCACATGTACGAATTATCGAAGTGTACATTATTCTGAGTATAGTGTTTAAAAATCATAAGAATTGAAATAACACTAAATTCACAATGTATTGTTACAATAAACACGCCTCTAGACAAAGCCTACAGAACCTGTATAAGATATCCGCCTCTACCCGAAGGAAAAACGGAGCAAATCCCGGGCCAGGATGGGGCTACAGAATTTATGTACACAACCATGCCAAAGTTGAGTACACATAAAATATTAAATTAATATGAGCAATTAATATTAATACGGCAACACACTCATGCAAGAAAATAGTTTTTGAAATTACTACAGCAACTAAGTTATTTTGAAAGTACTACAGCAATGGCGTGATAAAGTATAACACGGCTTTAGCTTTTATTAAAATCAATAAATTCTTTTTCATTGTAGAAGCACTGGTGCAGGAGGTAGTTTTTAACCGCGGATTTGAAGAGATTCAATTTCATAATATCCTTTTATATTCTTGGGCAGGGAATTATATAGAACGATTCCCGAATGATAAGGTCCCTTTTGGCAAAGAGTGGTTGGCACTCTAGGGCGATGAATATTATTACTATTGCGAGTATAGTGTTCGTGAACGAGACTGTTTCGTATAAAGCAAGGGTGGTACTTCAGTAATTCGGTCTTAACAAACAAGACTGTTTCAGAAATATAAATGCAGGGAAGTGTTAAGATATTTAATTCCTTGAATAAAGGTTTACAAGAGTTTCGTGGGTGAAATTTACAAATTATCCGAACTATCCTCTTCTGAATTCTGAAAGTTTGAATACTCTGACCGGAATTACCCCAGAAGGTAATGCCGTAACGTAAATGGGAGTAAACGTTTGCAAAATATACGCAACGGGAAATACGTGGACTAACTGCGTTAACTAAGATTCGGAATGCGTAACACAATTTGCTTAATTGGGAATTAAGATTGTCAATGTGACAATTCCATTTGAGGTTGTCTTGAATATGGAGACCTAAGAATTTTGTATTTGTAACAGTTTTTAATTGTGTTCCGTTTAAAGAAAGAGAAACCTGGGGTAAAGATTTTGTGATACTATTGTGAAATGACATAGACACTGTTTTGTCAGTGTTTACAATGAGACGATTTGCATGGAACCAAGTCGAAAGGTTAGACAAAACTTTTTGAGCATTGGCGTGTTTACATAGTAAATTAGTGTCATCAGCAAAAAGAACCATTTTGCAATCTGATGTGGATGATGACATGTCGTTCACATACAATAAAAAGAGTATAGGGCCGAGAATTGATCCTTGGGGTACTCCGCAAGTAAGTGGCTTTGTTTCTGAAAGACAACGCTCAAGTATTTTATTTTTAGTATAGGATATTTCTACTTGTTGATATCTATCTTTTAAATAAGAAGTTAGCCATTGATGTGGAAGTCCACGAATGCCTAAAGAATGCAATTTGGTAAGGAGAATTCCGTGATCGATGACATCGAATGCTTTGGATAAGTCAAGAAAAACACCCTGAGGATTTTCTCCACTGTCTAGAGATGTGGTAACATCGTTTAAGAAGGAAAATATGGCGCTTGTAGTGGAAAAGGATTTCCTAAAACCGTGTTGATCGTCAGAGAGAATGTTATATTTTGATAAAAAATCTAGAAGACGCTTATAGAACAATTTTTCTAGGATTTTTGAGAAAGTGGGTAGTAGAGATATTGGTCGGTAATTTCCAATATTAAGTTTGTTTCCTTTCTTGTGTAAAGGTTTCACTTCAGCTCTCTTAAATATGTTAGGAAACACCCCTTGCGATAAAGAACTATTAAATATATTTATGAGTGGATTTAATATAACGTGGGACAAAAATTTAACAATAAACTCGGGCATATCATCTATGCCTGTTGAAAATTTGTTTTTTAATGAACTTATGATTCTCATGACTTCACTGGCGTTAGTTTCAGAAGTGATCATAGAATTGGGTACTTGGGTGGATATAATTGGAGGACATTGATTTGAAGATATTAAGATCATTATTTTACCTACTTCTGAGAAGTAAGAATTAAACAAATATACGATGTCCTGCGGATTTGATGCGATTTTGCTATCGCTTAGCAGAGAAATATTTTCTTCGCGATTTTAGTACCTGCCTGTCGTTTCCATAACTTTAACCGCATAGACTACTTTTCGAAGAATAGTGTTATATTTACGAAATTAATCCTGGAATTCGGGTGGTTGGTTATAGAGTTTTGAAAGATAATATAAACGGCGTTTGTTTTTGAATGAAATTCTCCCTTGGATGATCCATCTATTGTATTTCTTTGCGTTAATTAACTTGCGTTTTATGGGAAAGTAAGAGTTGTAATATTTTAGGAATATTGAGATAAATACACTGAATTTCTCGTCGGTGTTTTAGCAATTGTAAACATCTTTCCAAGTTTCCTCGCTCAAATAATTTATAAATATGGATAGATTTGTATCATTAAAGTTTCTAGAAAACTTGTAAAAGATTTTAAACAAGCTATGGATGTTTGAACAAGCTAAGTAAGCTAAACATGCTAAACAAGCGAGTAAAGGATGTTTTAACGAGCCAAAGAAGTTGAGTAACTCCACACTCAGCTTATATCCTGCATTCGAACGTTACTGTGCTTGTGTTTTTATTTCTGGAATATGGCTCACAGATGTTGTTTAATTTCTTCCGACAGATTCTTTTATGTTTGTGGTGAATACACAGTGAATAATGAACAAAGAAACATAAGTGAGTTTGTGAAGAAAGTTTATATTGAGTATTTCAAATTAAAGCTTGGATATCTTGTCAAAGCATGTGCTGCACGTAAGGAGTGCAGAAGATGCGAGGAGGATATTCGTTTGTGGTTTAAGGGTAAGAAAAACTCATTTCGTTTGGGAAATCCTATGATATAGCTTGAACAGAAAAATCACACAAACGACTTCTACTTCTGTTTGGTAGATGTGAAAGGATTTAATACAAAAAATACAGATAATATTTTACTCTAACCTTGACTTATCTATTTGTCCAGTGTCCCATGGTTCTGAAATACCAGTTCCACAGCCACCTTCTAGTTTAGATAACATCCTGAGTGAGACGGAGGACTCTGACGAATTAGCTTCCCATTATTCTAGCTCAGATTTTCCTGTTGACGAGGGACCTCAACCTTTTTCTCAGAATGAGCTCAACGACCTAGTAAGAGACTTCGGTTTTTCAAAAGATGCTGGGATCGAGGATAAGGAACAAAAATCTGCTTTCATCTGGGACCTCATTTCCGTGATACAGGCGTCGAGAGAGAGAGATTTTTTTGTTTTTCTCCAAAGTGAAATATGGTTTATCGTAATGATATTCATGGGCTCACGTGTTTGAAATAGAATATGATTCATCAGAATGGCGTATATTCATTGATTTTTCGAAAACTAGCCTCAAAGCAGTCTTGCTGCATAATGGAAATGTATTTGCATCTCTTCCTGTGGGGCACTCGGTTCATATGTGAGAAAATCAAATATCAAGAGTATCAATGGATGGTTTGTGGATTTTTTAAAATACTAACCATGTCGTTGGGTCAGTAGGGAGGTTATACAACACATCCTTGCTTTGTTTATGGGATAGTTGAACCAGACAGCTGCACTGGTCAAAAACTGACTGGCCACTACGAGACAGTTTAATCCCCACGGCGAGAAAAACGTCATCAATTCGATCTTGTTTCCGCCAGAAAATATATAAATATAGGGGCTTAATAATAATAAATTTATTGTCAAAAAGCAGTACAAACTGCGTGTGACCACGTGGAGGACAATAAACTAATTTACTCTCCGGAAGCAAGCAAGGGACCATCCCATCAATTCCGATCAAGGGCCCTAAGTCAGAGGCGGATTCAAAAATTTCAGCAAAAGTTCCTAGATAAGATAAAAAGTTAGCTGCGAGTTATAAAGTATAAAGTAGTTTGTCAAAAATCACTGCCAACAGATGGGGATTGTTTCAGATATCTGTGTTACTTGTTCCCGAAACTGTATGAAGCCAAGTTAAAAGAGCAAGTTTTCACTGACCCCAACACAAGAAAACTTTTATTCGATCCCCTCTTTTCGGAAACAATGGGAGAAAGGGAAAAATAAGCGTGGGACTCTTTCATGGATGTAGCGCACAAATTTTTGGGGAGTACAAAGGTCCCTGAGTACAAGACCATTGTACAACGAATGCTGGCAGCGTATGAATCTCAAGGATGCAAGATGAGCTTAAAAGTTCATTTCTTACACTTCCATACTGACTATTTTCCTGAAAACGTGGGAGCCTACAGTGAAGAACAGGATGAAGGATTTCACGAGGATGTCCGTGATAACGAGAGTCGTTACCAACGACGATGGGATGTCAATATGTTAGCTGACTACTGTTGGATGTTCGATCGAGAAACTTGAGAAGGAAATCGGAAACGAGTTCGGAGAAGCATCAAAGACAAGAAAACGTTTCACAAGATAAAAAGTAGACCTAAAATTGTGTTTAAATATCAGAAACAATTTTTTGATTAGTTGTAAGAAAATATATTTTTAGTTCATCGTAATAAATTTTTTTATCAATAAATTGTTTCTATTTTGCCAAAAAACTATACTTGATGGGATATTTTAGAATCTGCGACCTGTAAACCACATAATTCAGCAAAAATATCCGTTGCAGCTGGAAAAAAATCTTTTTTTGCAGACTTGTGTTATTCATTTAATTTTATTATATAATGGACGTTAATTCTAATAGAATTATTACTGAACATTTTGATATTAAAACTTCTGTCAACAGATCTGTATTTTTTGCCCATTCTGCCAACAGATCATTTACCCGGGGTTCTTATATAATATTCTAAATTCACACGTCAGTATTCACATATTTCGCTACTTTCGAGACATTNTTATATAATATTCTAAATTCACACGTCAGTATTCACATATTTCGCTACTTTCGAGACATTAAATTTAGTTTCAAAAATTGAATACCGTAAAGAAAAACTACAAAAATACACAGGGTTTTCAATATATGTTGGTAATTACGAGTTATTTTAAAATCCATGGAGAATGAAAATACACTTTACATAGAAAGCTTTTAATGAACAAAGCGTGAAGTTATGACCTCTGGCATTTTTGGTTTTCATTTCACTTGATGGTTACGTACTTGAATACAATTTTTCTTCGAAGCCTTTTTACAAAATTCTCCTTCTACAAGGATTCGGTCTTTACGCGAGTGAACACATTAGAGGAAACTCTTGCTACAGACGCTTCCGACAGTCGTGCGAGTGAAGAAGAGTACTGAACAGCAGCCAATTTCGATTGTTTTTCTGCTCTTGTAATTAATCAATATGTTATGTTGAATGAAAATGGTACACGGGACCGAGATTCGACCTCGGGACCTTGAGCTTAACGCGCTCATGCGCTTACCAACTGCGCCATCCCGTTCGCCTCTGGATCCAGTCTACCAATAACATTCAACTTGTGAATCAATCTTAACCATACTCTGCATTTTAGTTGCAATAATCTTTAAGGAGAGTCTTTTGAAATTCCAAATGATTTCATCGATTACTTTGTCCGATTTCCAAAAATCTCTCTTATTTGCATCTAATTATTAACGTTTAATTTCCATTATAATGTAATATTTGTATTCTATACTAAACTGAATAATGAGTCCAACTACAATATAATAACTATAAAATAAAAATGATAAAATCAACCGTAATTGGAAGAAAGAACTTGACCTTGACCCTCAATTTTGTCGTAATTTTAAAGTGTTTATAAATATTTTCTGAGTACTTGTATGAAGATTGCAAAAAAGTAACGTTAAAATGGTGATAAAGCGTAAATGTTGGTTAAATAAAATACTTTCTATCCCCTTCAAATTTCGGTCTAAAGGGATCTATGCACTTAGCGTACATGACTTGTTTATGTGAACTCTCAACTTCCGAGTAGCTACTCGTGGAGGAGTGTTTGCAACGTCATGCAGCACGAGGTCCCGGGTTCGAGTCCTGGTCCGTTGCAATTTTCACCTGACTGTTGACTTATTTATTACTAGGTGGCAACAGGACGTTGTTCGAAATTCTTTTTACTTGTTAAGACGAACGAACCCATTCACTCGCCGGAATCCGCGCACGTCGACATTTCGCTTCCGAGGCAAGACACAACGGCGGCAGCGCGCCTGCACTATGTCATTAAAATGCTTTTTTTTAAATCTAAACAATTCGCCAAAATTTTACGATTTGAAGATACTTTTAATCTTTGTTTAATGCGCAAAACAAAACAAAAAACTATTAAATTTGATGATGATTGATTTATTCCTTCTTAAATTGAAGTATTTTAACACTCCTATTTTTAATAACATTTTTTCTATAATGTAAGGAAACCTTTGTAGATAGACATATGCTACCGCGGACGTTTTTGTAAAACTCTTGGAGGCGAACAATATTGTCATTCGTAGTTATCACCTACCACTAACAGTTTAGGCAGCGTAAGCTAACATACCCCTTTTTCCCCGATTTCATCGATATTTATGGTCAAAATCATTTTCTTTCTTTTTACGCATTTTTCAATTAAAAGTTAAGCAATGTTCATCCTGGACATCTTAACTATCTCCTTGCCAAGTTTCGTCACTATCGGTCCAGTTGCTTAATCGTGATGACGTAACAAACAGACGGAGACACTTTCGCGTTACGCTTTTGTACATTAGTTTCAAGGATTTCGTTACAAGGAAACCTCGTTCCTCAACATGGTGTGCGTCCGTAACCTTCAATGCCTCGTCACGCAACGCACAGAGAGACGTTATAAGTAGAGGATCTTGTCACGCACGAACCTTGTCCGCACGCAGTCTACTGAAAACGCACGCATACAACATTCCTCCGAATAGTTCACTTCACCAACATGATGTAAATAAGGTTTCAACTTTTTTAGGTTGCTAGGTGTTAATCTGTGAGGTCTGCTCGAGTGCGACCTGGTGATTGTTTTTAAATGTCCCGAATTNCGAATTTATTTAAATGAAAAAAAACAACTTATCTCTCAACTCATCAAATAAAATTTGGGCTTTGAAGTGCTAATCGATACCAAAGTTCTTTATATAAGAGAGAGAAGGACCATGGACGTCGCGTCATCTGATTGGGTCCGCTGAAATACCCCCACCAGTAGGGAACAGTCAGATGACAGCCATATTGGACTCCCTGTCGTGAGACGGAACAGATAAGTTACGTTAAGAATAAGTTAGGTTAGGTTCGAGTTGTCTGGCTACTTCATTCAACCAAAATGTATAAAACCGTTTTCCTAAACTTATTTTAACATTTTCACTGAATCATCAACCTTAATTTCATTTTACTTTCTCATGAGAAACCAAGGGAAACAAGAACAAAAAGCGGCCATTTTAGTCACCCTATGTGCCTCCTAGATGATGATGATGCGAGCTCAGGTGATCCTCCGAAGGATGAGAATAATAATAATAATAATAATTTTATTGTCAAAAAACAGTACAGACTGCATATGACCACGTGGAGGACAATAAACTAATTTACTCTCCGGAAGCAAGCAAGGGACCATCCCATCAATTCCGATCAAGGGCCCTAAGGCAGAGGCGGATTCAAAAATTTTTTGAATAAGTTCCTAGATAAGATAAAAAGTTAGCTGCGAGTTGTAATACATATATAATGTCAATATGTTTGTAATTTAACGCAAATATGTTTGTAAATTTACATGTACAAGTTATTATCGAACTATAGATTATTCTGAGTATAGTGTTTAAAAATCATAAGAGTTGAAAAAACACTAAATTCACGATTTATTGTTACAATAAACACGCCCCTAGACAAAGCCTAGAGAACCTGTATAAGAAATCCGCCTCTACCCGAAGGAAAAACGGAGAAAAACCCGGGCCAGGATGGGGCTACAGAATTAATGTACACAACCGTGCCAAAGTTGA
Source organism: Laupala kohalensis (assembly GCA_002313205.1). Taxonomy (NCBI): domain Eukaryota; kingdom Metazoa; phylum Arthropoda; class Insecta; order Orthoptera; family Trigonidiidae; genus Laupala; species Laupala kohalensis. Next base: position 386,256 of record NNCF01128142.1, on the reverse strand, counting down.
GTACACATAAAACTAAATTAATATGAGCCATACGGCAACACAATCATGCAAGAAAATAGTTTTTGAAATTGTTATAAGTTATTTAAAAAGTGCTACAGCAATGGCGTGATAAAGTACAAGACGGATTTAACTTTTATGTTCGATACTCCTTGGGATTTCGTTCGACTTGTCTCTGTCTACACATAAAGGACTCTCATTCATACTAATATATAAAAAAGAAACTGTACCTGTCTGTTTGCTACTTGATCACGACTAAACACTGAACCGATCGTGATGTACTTTGCCAAGGAGATAGTTTTAGATGTTCAGCAAGAACAAAGGTTAACTTTTACTTTTCTAACGCGCGAAAATAAAGATATCTACAAAAATTAACCTAAATTATCGATAAAACGTTATTAAAAATACAATACTTCAATTTAAGAAGAAATAAATCAAACATCAAACTTAATGAGTTCTTCATATTTTGTACATTTAACAAAGATCGAAAACCTTTAAATTGAAAATATGAAATGTTCGTCCAAATCGTGTTTTAAGCCGTACTACCGCCTTTGTGACTTGCCTCTCAAGCGAAAATTCGACCAGCGCGGCTCCCGGCGAGTGTGTCCGTTCTATTAATTAATATATTTTGGAACCTATCACCTTAATAACTGGACTTTTGAAAAGCTTCACTTCTAAGTAATTCTTCGGTGGCACATAGATAATAAAAGAAGTAGTAATTGAGACATGGAATGAGCGACATACTGTGCGGCAGAAAGCACTCCATAAATGGGATTTGATGTCTGTAATTAATGGGCTAATACGTATCTGGTTTGTAGTTCGTAATCGTCATTTCTCACATTTCCAACGAATTTCACAAAACGTTTGCATGAATTTCTCTCGTGTGCGGTGGAAGACGGTTCAACTAAAGAACAAGTAACATTATGGAATACTTTAGAAAAATCGGTACAATATGCCTCAAATTTTCATTTGTGAATGTTTTGAAAATGTAATCGATTGTTTCATTGATCAATTAATTTAGAAAGGCTAATCGATAGATATTAATTGTGAAATCCAACAAATCGATTACTGATTAACGAATTAATCTTTCGACCACTCTTCGAAGGAACTCATAACACTTATTTTTAAACAATTATCAATTCGTTTATTACAAATACAAATTATCTAGGTCCCTGTAAACTCTGAAGTTTGAAGTTGCTTCTCGTCCCCCTAACTTGGTAACTTCAATAATATCATAAACACAATATTGCCTTTAAGAAGAGAAGACGTTAATGCACGATTACACACACTTGTCTTCGAGAAGACAATAATAGCAATAACTTATAATCTATACCACTTGTCGCAAATTGTAAACTGTTTGCGGCGTATCTTTTTTTTACCGCAAATGTGGAGGTGATGACGGATGTTGCCGATGACACGAAACTTAGATTTTGATGTTGAAGTCAAAGGTGAAACTGCCCGTACTAAGAGGCCCCGAGGGTTCTCGGAGGACACAGCTGAGCGATTTCTCGGTTTGCGCGCTAGGAGACATGGAAGGCACCTCAGGGGACGTACCTATCATGATCTTGTTACAAAGCATTTATTTAACTTCGCCCGTCAGTTAGTTAGTTTGTTAATACGTTTGGACCAAATCTTGCAAGAGAAATTTAAACCAGTTCCGTTCAACCGATGACATATATAAACCCTCTAATAGAATATTATGATGTCTAACGAATATAAACTTTTTTTTATAACGATTTTATTCCGAGGTATCTCGCGACGGATTTTTTCCGGGAAGCGTGCCCTAAGAAGTGCAACGCGTCTTTTCATAAAAATAAATATAACGAATTGCATAACCTACGCCTTTTCGTTTCAACGTCTTGTAATTACGAAGAGCGAAGGAAATTCTTATCTTATCATTACACACAGCAAAAGAACTTATCAATACGATTACGTCTCAAAAGGAAAAAATGTTGATATGTTCATAACAGAAGATCAAAGGGCAGTGAACGGTTGATAAAGAAGTGCCTGCGCAAGTTTGTATATTTTGTGATAACTTTCGGTCAGGTGAAAATGGCGACCAGCCGGGATTCGAACCCGGGTCTCTTGCTTCGATCGCAAGGGTGTTAACCGCTACACCACCGGTTCGCCTTCCACAACTGTACACCATTTCCACTCAGACCTATTGTATATTTTGTTACCCTTCGCGTGACAAGCTTTTTGAATACAATTCAATATAAAAGATTACTCCAGTTTCAGCGAAAAAGATAGTAAGTACGTTTATTTTTATTAGGATCTACTAATGTGAAATATGTATGAAGGTATAAGCATTGGACATTGCGTTACCTTTTAATAAAAACACGAACTTATTAGTACACCTTGAAAACGATTCAATTTAATATTTCACTTATTCCCTTAGTTTATTTGTTTCTTTTAAGAATTCTCTCCTTTGTAGAGGTCGTGAGTGCACATGTGCACAGAGGTTTCTCCTTTTATACGCCCTCTGTTTTGGAGTACGTGTCACCAAACGAACTCTCGTGATTTTTTTAAATTTGAAACGTGTGTAGAAACCAAAAATTCCACGACTCTTACTGTTTTACATTTTAAAATGTGAAACTTGAAATTTTTACAGAATTTTCACACAGGAGCACTGCACAGTAATATGTCTGCAGGAAAGTACAAAAGAGAGAACACAAAAATACTATTTTATAGAATTTTTGAATTTTTTTTCCAGTAATAGAGAGGGATTTTCTTATCAAAACACGCATGTAGATCCGTGACTATCTAAAAAGCTCAGATTTTAACTCGTCACATGTGTGGGGCGGTTTTACTCTGAAATTATATGAAAAGAATTAAGGTGGAGGCTGATCAAACACTGCGGTACGAGTCATTGCCTTGGAACTTTCCCAAACACAAAATTAGAATAGTTCTTTCATCACAATCTTTAGCGTCCCCCTTTCAAAACTTCGTTAGACAATTTATTTAATAGCATTCGATTTCTTTTGTCTCCATTAATGCATAACTGAGAGAAACGTATTTGAACTGAATCTCTATCATTATTAGAAACTTGTTTGTCCGGGACGAACCGCTTCTCAGCAGATAGAACTACCGATGTTTCAGCCATCTAGTTGTACCTTTGTTCCGCGCAACATTAGATTCGATCAGTTCTCAGTTGTGGGATATAAATTGAGGTGTGATCGATTCCGACGTTACGCTGAAATAGACGGCACAGCAGGATAGCCGAAACGTTGGTACATCTATCTATACTCGAAGTCATGTTTCCTTTTGCTTCGAGAATTCAACTTAAGGAGAAGAAGAAGAAGAAAACGAACGGAGACGAAATGTGTTAACTAGTGTTGATTCTATATATCAGTCGCAGTCCATTTTACTTTTGTTGGGCGTAGTGCATATAGCGACTTTCGCCTTCAGTCTATCTCTGGTGGACGAAGCGGGGTTCGTACCCCCGTTTCCTCAGCCATTCATTCCACCACAACATTCACTCATCGTCATTTCACCTCATTCTACGTCACCCGCGTCACCCGCGTCTGCGCACAGAGGAGCCTCAACGCGGTGTCCTCCGAGTCCTCCACTTTCGATTACACGCGTACATTACTTCGTTCTCCTTAACGTGGACTTAGTCAGCTCTCTTCACAATAATGGTCTCGATGTCAGTCTGCTTGGCTTCCTCGATGATGGAACAGCGCAGTCAATACTTCTACTTCGCCATCGTTCATAAGAGTAATGAGTATTTGTACCTCGCGTTNGCATTCGAATTTTTGAAAACTTAAAACTATCGTAAACCCCGGACACCAATGTAATGCTTTTTCTCTTGTGGCGTTATTCTATTCTTTCTGCATCGAGCGCGTGGAAAGAATATTACTTTGTGTCTTAGTTTGTTGTATTAGCGTGTATTTCTTACAACAAATAATCGCTTTTGTGACTACTATTAATATGTATTCGGATATTACTTGAATTCGTAGATGTTGGCAATTGTATGTTTGGTAGCCATATTGCGTAAATCTACACTGACGCGCGGTGTGTCCTGGACGAAAGAAGTTTTATTGACTCCGGCCGCGGAAACCTACGTCAACACAATAATTAGTCTGCTTCGTTCGTGACCTCATAGGCCGTGAGAAGGCACAAACAATTATTAAGAGTGACACAGTATCATAACGATGATAATTGTCGCGTAGCAGAAGTTTTCATTCTCATGCAGTGTTGTTGTTGTTGTTGTTGTAAGTGCTATTGTCGTAGTAACACCGGTTTTATAGCGTAGAATAAAATATAATTTTACATAATTTTCACTATACGTTTGTCATCATGATTACAACCTTGTATATATCACGACGCATTGAGATATAAAACACACAAAAAACCTCTTGCTATCAAAAGTAATGTATTCCGTTTTTGCCCGCTTGAAGCCTCACACGTTTGAGAAAAAATAACGCACCATTAGTGCGATAATAATTTATACATCTGTAATAAATTTTTTGTGTTAAATTACAAACATGTTGATATTCTATTAGTATTATAACACGTAGCTAACTTTTTATCTTATCTAGAAATTTTGGCTTAAATTTTTTTAATCCGCCTCTGCCTTAGGGTCCTTGATCGGAATTGATGGGATGGTCCCTTGTTTGCTTCCGGAGAGTAAATTAGTTTATTGTCCTCCACGTGGTCTTACGTAGTTTGTACTGTTTTTTTGACAATAAATTTATTATTATTATTATGATCATTATCATCATCGTCATGGAATATGCAACGCGATCACATAAAATCGATAGCGCAATTCGTAAATCGATTTCGTCATCTAAACGCTGTGAGCTCACACGTAGTGAGAATAAGTCTGACAAACAGTTACGTACGAACTCGCAGACGAATATCAAGACAATTTATGTGAATCAAATTCGCAGTGAACGTTTTTGTTATGATTCATTTCAGACTTAGCTCGATAAAAGTAGCTTACCTCTAATCGATACCCGGGTGAGTAATTTAAATTTTTTTCGTGCGATTCTTTTCACTATTCTTTCCATACATTATTCTGGAGTCAAAAAATACGAAGTGTTTTTTGAATTCTATAATTGCAGCACAGACAGTAACGGCGTTTAACATTTAAAATATAGGGCGAGAGTGTTACTTATGTATTCTCTCTCCAAATGCTCTCAACTGATAGTAAATTGGTTCATGAGATGAGAATAGGATGGGATATCGTTTATACGCGTGAAAATTGAAACATAATTTGAATTTCAAAACAAATTACAAAACGAATGGTACATAGTTACAATGTATCCCAACGGTGCTCAATGAATCGAAAGTTGCAGTATATTTAAAAGATACTTTACAACTAAATTAAATAATATTAAAGGAGCACTAAAGGATGATAAAAATACTATTACGATACAAATCACAAGTAAATAAATTTACAATCATTTTAAAAACAAAGATTGGCAAAATTAAAACTGCAACTATCCATTCAGTGAGAGTAAATACCAGGGCTTTCATTGTATGCACAGCGCACGACTCTGCTTCAGGGGCATTGGAAAGGCGTACAGGCAAAACAACCTCGCCACACATTTGTACATAATTAATATTTTTTTGTAAATAAAGCGCCCTATTGAAATTGAAATATAACTGTGGAACAGTTATTCCTTCTCTTTCGACTTATAATAACAGGCAGATAGCATTGATTGTTTGACGGACCTTTCTTGGAAAGTTCCTTAGAAATACCCTACGTTAGGTGTCTGAGTTGTGGGAGACCAGAGCGGGGGAGGGAGTTGCCCAGTTAAATACCTCTCTTGCTTCCGAGTCTATTTTTATCTTAAATAATTTTTTCGTGTTCGTCTTTGCATGTACGTACATAGTTGCAATGATGTCTCGTTTGCTTATTTGTGCTTGATAATTGTGGGTACCTTTTGCATGAAAATCGAAAATATATTTTTCAAGGGAACCTCAGATACACAGGCCAAGNAATCTTTGAAGTGATTCCTAGTTCTGACAATTGATTTAGTATATAGTTCACTTAATAAGAAACAATAAAAAATATTCTGTAGATTTTATAACAAGTAATTAACTATTCCTTTTTTGGGGGGGGTGGGGGGCAGATATGTCAAAACCGCCTCTGTTTTGCCCTTTGCTCGGAAGTGATGGGATGGTTTCTAGATAACCCCTGGATTGTACATTGATTTCGCGTCGTCCTCGTGATCATACGCGGTTTCTTTACGACCTTTCGACATTAATTTATTAGTTAATGCAATGGGGTAAAATTTTCCACTGGTGACAATGAAGCTCCCTTAAGAGATCAGCGATGTAAGGGCGTGTAAGGTGGCAGAGCACATTATCATTAAGTTTATCCCGATTCGTCAGTAGATTCATTTGCCCATCTTCAGCGCCCAAAATCAAAAAGCAACAAACGTCGACGAGCGAAAAGGAAAAGGCGAAGTGACGTGTTTAGAGCATCGAGACGGGAAAAGACACGGACGAACGGGACACGAGGATGAAACAAACAAACAAACAGGGACGAAGAGACACTGAAGAATAAGTGAGAGGAACATCACATCCCGGTAACGCCTTACTTAGGTTACTTAGGTACCAAGTTGTGAAGTGTAAACTAAAGAAGAATTTAAACCATTAACAAATTAATAATAGTTTGCGTTAATCGCCTAATGAAGTAAAAAATAATTATTATCTATTTTCAGCGACTAGAAAAAAGCGGATGCTTTATATGTCCACGACACTTCTCTGAATACTTTAATTTAGTTTATTCATTAACTGTTAAATTATTTACTGCTATTTCACCACGTTTCATAAACGAAGACAATTGACACATTGATCCAAAATTAGTCCCCCTAAACAAAAAAAGTAAGACCAATCAGAATTTAAACGGAATCTAAAAGGAGCAGGGGGATCACGTCTGCGAGTTCTGCTCCACCTTCTACCCTTTCTGAGTTCTTTTTAGTAAAAAAACCTTCTCTAAATAGTCAATAGACTTCCAGGGAATGAAAATAAATATTTTTCAGAATTATAAAATTCGCATGTGTTAACCGAAATAAGTTGTTTAATTCTGAGAGGGTAGCCCAACCGAAAGTTTTCTCCTTTTGTCACCTTATTTTCAACTAAATAATTCACGCACAAATTTTTACAATAATAATAATAATCAAAATTAAAATAAATTCAATCTGAATTTCATCACCAATAACTTCAATATTTGAACAATAGATATGTCTAGAGGCGGCATCTATTGATATAATAAATTTCGAAATTAGTACTATTTAATAGTTACGATTGATAAACAATAGTATATTTCGAATATTCCATCGCAATAATAACTCGCACTTCCGAATAATAACATTTTAGTGTTTTATTAAAAATACGAATTTGTTGATATCCTGTTAATATTACAACACCAACTGAACTACTTTTATTCTAATTTTAAGATGTGCTGTAATGTTAAATCCGCCTCCGCCATAGGGTCCTTTACGGAATTGATGGAACGGTCCGCTGCTTGCTACTAGAAAGTAAATTAGTTTATGTTCGTCCATGTGATCATACGTAGTTTGTAACTGCTTTTTTGACTATTATTATTATTATTATTATTATTATTATTTTCATCTTGTTCAAGACTTTCTGTCGATTTCTTGTGGTTGCAGAAGTCAGAGACTCGTCTTAACCGCATTTATGATAGTTTTGTTTTGGAGAGAAACATCAAGGAGTTATCATCAAACATCACATGTATAAGAATCGCCGAACTATGCGAAATGTGTTTAGGATAACTGATTTTTGCATGAGTTGGAAGTTTTGTGGCTTGAGTTCCAGTTCTTGCAACGATTTGAACAGGTTCTTGGGTACTACTCCCTTGTTTGACAGTATTATTGGGATTACTCTCACTTTGTCATATTTCCATACGTCCTTAATTTCGAAACAAAGGTCCAATGTACTTTGTAATGTTGTTTTTCTGTGATAGTTCCAGATTATTGTTGTTGATAATGTCTATGAGAAATAGTTCTTTCTCTCCTTTTTTCTTGACTACTATATCCGGTCTATTGTGCTCCAACCTTCTGCTTGTTATGATGGTTCTATTCCAATAAATTTCATAATTTTCATTTTCAAGAATGATGGATGATATTTATATTATTATTATTATTATTATTATTATTATTATTATTATTATTAGATACTATAACTATAGAGAATGAAATAAAGATCCGAGTCATAGTCTGATTTCTCGTACCCCGTTGTTGTTGCATACTCCTTCCATGAAATCCTCTCACGGGGAAGTTCCTGCGTTCCAGGAAGCAGGTTCTCGACGCGTCACTCGTGAAAGCGGAGCTTCTCCCTCTCTCTCACTTTCGAGTGAGAGTGAAGAGACAGAGAGAGAGAGACGCAAAGAGCGATAAGCGAAGAGCAAAGGGTTTTCTCTCGCCCTTCAGTCCCAGTCTGAACTGGAGTAGTAGGTTATGAGCGAAGAACCCATACAATCTCCCTTTGAGCGGGAACATTAGGGGCGTGTGGAGAGAGCACTTCCACTGATTGGATTACAGAACAAGGTAGAGTCATTAGGAAAACTTACCAGTTGAAATCAATCTAAAGCTCACACGAGTCCGCGTTCCTTCTCCTTTCTTTCTTTCTCATTTTACGTATAATACGAATCTATGAATTCGTATCGTTCAAAAATCTAATTTGATTCAAAAGACGAGATATATTTCTTTAAGAGTTTTACTGAAATATTTTATTTCGTGAGACGTAAAAAGCAAAGCCATGTTTCGACACGACTATTAATTGGAACACAATTCTCATCTTCAATATCTGTTCTGATCCTTCACGTACCTACTTTCAAAGAGAAAATATTTATTTTATAATTTAAAACTAGTGCGATTCCGAAATGTATTCGAAGTGTCGTGCAATTGTCGAGAAGAACTAAAATAATCCATATTATTACGAACGAAGTTAAACAGCGATCATACATAAATTACAGAAAATAGAAATTAATTTTGAATTTTTTATCACTAAAAGTGTCCGTTTTATGTTTTGTTGAGCGTTTCCCGCGAGCATTTTGAATCCGATTTTGAATGAGATATTGATACTTGTGTTATGATCTTTTGTAATTACAACTTTGAGCGTTTGGAACAGTAAATTGTTTACATTATTAATAACTTCAAATTATGTATGTTTAAAGAAGTTTACTTTGAATACTATTCCGGGAACTACAAAAATGGGGGAAATTGTTTATATTTGTAATTAGTCATATTGGAATTTTGATGTGTATTTTAATAAAGGTAATATGTGTGAATGAAAAATATTTGAGTAGTTGAACAAACTATCAAACTTATGAAGACACTTAAGAAATTGCAGTATATCAGTAGGGTTTCGAAACATCATTTTATACAATTTCCCCGATTAGTTTTAGAAAATAACTCAATATGATTAACATTCGTCTATTGAATAGTCAGTGAATTTTGAGATTCATCCAGTCAATTGAAATGAATTATAATTTTTCAAATGAAAATAATGAATTAAGTGAACTATATATAGACAAACCGTGTAAAAAATTGAGCGACTTAAATTTTCTTTGAATTTTTTTTTTTGTGTGTGTGAACAGAGATTCTGGATTATATATTAAGAACCACACTATACAAAATTGCGCATAACATTTAAACGTTCACATTTGGAAAATTATCAGAAATATTTTCTTTCTCCTTCGAAGTGACCATCTCATTAACAAAAGAGTATCATTTGAAGATAAGTAAAACATAATGAGTTGTATCCTAAAGAAAGCCTGAGCTAACAATACTTTCACTCTATTCTAGATTTTATAATTGTTTTGTTCAGAAATTGTTATTTAATTCAAATAAACTTAAAATGATTTTAAATCCTATCAATGAGATATGGCTATGTCCCTATGTCTCCATTAGTTTTAGAAGTCTATTTTGTAAAAGGCAATGAAAATAAGTGCTATACAACAAAATATAGAAGTCTATAATTCCAAGTTTACCGATGGAAGGTAGAGAATTTTCGGAGTGTACGTAAGAATATTCGGGAGTCACTTAGATACAATGAACCCTTCACACTAAAGCGAATCAAGATCAGTGAGTACCAAGAAGAATGAAGGTGACTCCGACTCACTAGGTTTAATGCTCCACCGTTCAAATACGTCTAGACTCAGTTCGTGCCTTCACAGCAGTGGAATAATGTCTACGACATTGGAAGAGACCCGGCGCGGCAGTCATCCAATCATCGTGTTTGGATGCTGTATTACGTAAAGTAATTGGAATTAAAATTGGAGTTGTATTTAGAAAGAAGATACTTTTTTAGCTAATTTATATTCTAGTAAATTCAGAGTACATTAAAGTTCAGTATTATGTCTTAATATTATTTGGGGCACCCATCGAGGCCCGGGACAGAGTCCCCCAACGTCCCCGCCTTGGTACGCTACTGCTCTCCAAGCCAACTTGGTTCAAGGTTCCATGTAATTCAGCCAAAAATAATCTTATATCAGTCACAAATCAACAATCATGGACACTGATATACCGGGGGATTATCAAGAATATAATTTTGCTATTAAAAGTTCAAGATAGATAAATACATAATAAATTACGACTTAGGACCTTTTACGATACATTTTGCAGACAACGTTTCGACACGGGGTTTGAATCATCAAGTGTCGACAACGAAGAAAAGTTTGTCGTCTGTTTCGACATCTGACAAAAGTTGATTGTTCGAAAGAGCAGCTTTGATTTAGGTTGACTTGGGTTCACAAAACTGGGGCGAACTATTCAGATCGTGAATATATAAATATATTTACTATCAAAAAAGGATTAACAAACTGTGTGTGACAAAGTAATTTTCTCTCCGGAAGCAAGCAAGGATCGATCCCATCAAGGGCCCTGAGACCGGAATCAGATTCACCTGGGTTTCGATTCGTTTGTAGTTGAGTAGCAGTTGCGTGAGCGCCCTTCCTGGGCTGCGTTGCCCGGGTGGGCAGGGGTTTGCCGCACTGGGCAGGGGCTGCGTGGAAGCGTTGCAGCGTCGCGCGCATCCCACTAAGGGCATGTCCCTGTATCTCCAATGGACACGCAGGCCCTACACTAATGCCTCGACGCTTCGTCCAGTCAACACGCTTTCCTCAGTGCCTCTTGTACTTCGTTGAGTTCACTCTCCTCAAACCCTTGTCTTTTACTTCCTTCCAAATAATTACTTTATCTCTGTTTCATTTCCCACATCTCTACGCATATTCGAACTCTACATGTGGGTTGTTTCTTTATCCATATCCTGCGACCTCTTTCCTCAATCGCATTCATCGATTCCACATCTGTTGATATATAAGTTCATCTTTCTAATCTATCTTTGAGTCGTCCTCTTCTCACTGATGCATTCTCCTCTTCGGTGCCATACTGGTATTATAACACGTATTTATAACACCTTCATCACCTTCCATGATGCATCTAAACCTGACGATAACTCTTTTTCGCTTATCGAGAACTACGTGTGGATTAAGGCTCTCTCACCTCAACATCTCACCAACCATTACGTCCTCTCAAGAAAAAAACTTCTCTACTAATTAATACAAATATTGATCTTAACAATACTAAAATACTTCATATTTAAACAAATTAAAACTCATTAGTCGGTAAACCTCACTGAATAAGTCGATAACAATAAAATTTTACACAATGCAGTTGAAGAACTTACAGACTGGAGCTCAAAAAATTCTCAAAAACACTCGAGTCAAAAAACTCAAACACACGAGTTTTTAGACATATCATCAGGAAACAACTACATTCTCATCACATTTTATTGAACTTGTCGGCTATAAAATAAGTTCATTTCATTTCTTCGTTCTCCGCTGAGATTTTTTATTTGTTCCAATCGTCGTCCCTTTGCGCGTTCGTGACACGGCGACTAGCGCGCCTCCAGTGGTGGCAATCGGAGTTTCCCTTCGAGCCGGTGGTCCGTGACGTCACAGCGCTACCGCAATGCGGGCGGGCGGCGGGCGCGCGGGTGTTCGGCGCCAGCGCCAGCGTCGCCGCGGCGCCCGAAGGGAGGGACTTGGCGTCGATCCTCGGGAGCACGACACGAATATATCACGTGAGACGAAGAAAAGCGCTCGAGAGAAGCACATTCAGGTCATCGTTCTCACTGCGAAACGCAAAGAGAATGTTTAAATTGACTGGTGCCCTCAAGGTGATATTCCGTAGCTATCAAATTCACTTTCTACTGCATGAACTATATTCATAACTGATATTTAGTTAGAAATAATAATAATAATAATAATAATAATAATAATAATAATAATAATAATAATCTGGACTTTACTCGAACAGAGAAATTAGAACGGAGATAACCATTCCAGCAAACCCAACTGACATCATGCCCCTAGACCGAAATAAGAAGGAAACTCATGTAATTGATGTTGCCATCCCAATGAATCACAAAATAGACATAATGTACAGCTTAAAAATTAGGAAATACAAGGACTTGGCTGACTATCTCAAGGAAATCTGGAAAGTGGAGAAAGTTATTATTTGACCAATAGTTATATCGACAACAGGAATTAAACCGAAATCCACAAAACGCTATTTGGAAATACACTGGCAGCCAATACACTGACCAATATGCAGAAATCCGTAATCCTTGACACATGACACAGTGCGACAATTTTTAGGAGAAAAGCTTGTTTGAACTTGACAATATCCGTTCATCGAGTGAAAAAGATCCAGCTTCAAGCTGCGGAAGACATTCATTGACTCGTAATAATAACAATAATCCATCAGAAAATCGCTTCTTTCAAATTGGGTCCATAAAACATGTACCATTGTTCCGCCCCCCCCCCCCCATCACATGTTCATGTAACGAAGGAGGTAGCGATCCCTCTCAATGAAAACCTAACCTGACCTCGACACTCAAGCAGAAAAAATCAATAAGTATGCAACATTGGCTGAGGAATTGAAGTTGTTGTTTTATCTAGAGATCGTCAGAGTTGATCCTCCTGTGATATCTGTAAGTGGGATAGTGCCTAAGGCCCTGAAGAAAGGTTCGGACGAATTGTCTGAGATATAGAAATCCGTTTTGTTGAACACGTGTCATACAGTCAAAAAGTTTCTACCTGTACACTTACCTATACGTTCTGTACATGAGTAATTAGATAACATTAGTACTTAAAGTACTTGGCAGATTGCCTGTACATTGCCAAAAAGAACTAATAATAATAATAATAATAATAATAATAATAATAATAATAATAACAATAATAATACTTATACTTGTTCCTGAGGAAGCTGGTTGCAACCTGGAACAATGTTGTACTCCCCGAACAATGACAACTATCTTTGAGAAATATGAAAAATAATAATGTTGTTCACAGACAAATAGTATAACGAAAAACATACTGTTTCTGTGTTTTATTGACTTGAAAATACATAGAAAGGTTTGTTTGTATTATCAATATTTATACAACAAAAAATCATACGAAAACACATGATCTGACAAGAACAGACAGATTCAGGTTAGCAATTTTCGTGTTAATGCATCAAATGACCATATAACATATAAAAATATTTATTTAACATTCTATTACAAGTTTGATACTTATTGTTTTCGCGTGCATTCATTTTAAGAATTCATGTCATATCAAGGATCCAAAAGGTTACGTTCCCAGTTATGGTCGCGATATTCAAGCATTATAAATAATTATCTCAAAATTTATAAATATAATTTAAATTAATTACCCAGTCTAAATAAAGTATATTCCCTACTAGAGTGCATAGTTAACAAGCATATACAAAATATATAACTTGAGAGAAATTTTGATGCAAATTTCTTTACAAGCTGCTAATAGCAGCAATTATACGCGTTATTGCTGAAAAACCGCTGTCCGTGTCTATGTTGTTTGACACAATTTTTATGTTTCAATTTTCCGAAAGACAGTTTGCAGTTGGCGTGGGTTAGATGAGCAGGGACAGGTGTCGATGTCACGTGGTCATGGGTTGGGGAGGGGGGAGGGGGAGTAGGGGAATAACTAAAATTGTAAGAATCGAGATCACACAACCCTTTCATGCGTTGCATTTGGATGGTTTCTCTTCCCTCGACTATGTAGATAAAATGTGAGATAATTCTTAGAAACGCAAGCGACTAAACATATGAAAGTTTTCCATCTCCTTCTCCCAAACCCTGAGAGGAAATAGAGAGAAGCGATTGGTGGAAGTTATGCATTGAACGACCTTGTTTATCGTCTGACGCTTATTTCAGTTTCAGATTGATTGAAACGACAGGAAAATATACTACGAAGGACCCACAGTCTAATCACCCATAACAAAGAGGTGCCACCTGCTGTGTTTCACAAAANACCCACAGTCTAACCATCCACAACAAAGAGGTGCCACCTGCTGTGTTTCACGAAATGAGATTCCTTCTGTGAACTTAAGTACAGAAAACTGGAACATATTACACGTTACATTATGATAAATTTAATAGCGAATCATCGCAGGGAATAATTAGTGTATCACTTCAGTTAGTCATCAAACTGTCAGTCACGTGTTACAAGACAGTTAAGATGTCTAACCAAAGCAATGATGTGTTCTGCTTCAATGTGTTTCCACTACTTCTAAATGATTTTGGAGGCAATAATAACAATAAAAAAACTTTCTCCTACACGTTGCGTTATGAAAATTTCATCTCTACCTCGTCAACGTCCAGGACATAGTACGATCGATACTCCGCCAACCGGTCGAACTACCGTGAAAACGGGCATCATTTAGTTTCTCAGAACTACTGCGCGTCAAAGAATAATTTTTAAGGTTTATTTGTTCATTTTGCGAACTGCAGCTGGTGATATACACTTGAATGAAGTTAAGACAGAGTCTGGGGTCCTTCCGTCATCTACTCCAGACACCCGATGTCTGTTCGGACCTCACGTTCCCCGTGACGTACCCCCTCTACTTTCGATCTCCCTGAAGCGATGACGAGAAGCTCGCCGTCAAACATTGAATACGTAGATATGAATATAAAAATTATAACTACTGTTTACCAATACTGTTACATAATTATATTACTAATTATTATTCGTCAGGTGGTACATAAATAGTACAGTATCCTTTTCACGGGTCATGAATGAAATTACATAATTTTTAACAATAGGAAAATAAAAACAATGAAACAAACTGATACTATACACAAAATTATCAAGAAATTGATAAAGAAATACCAGATAGTTTCTTTGTGTCCCCACGTGAGTGCCAACTGCTCAATGTAGCCTTTGTGAGTGTCATTTCGGACATGTAGCGTTTATAACAATTCCTTTCCCTGTCTAAAATTACGATGTTTTCCCAATCCCTCATGTGGTCTCTTCATTTGTAGTTTTTGTAAACGGGAAATGAAGCTTAGTGCTATTGAAGCTTATCTACATGGAGCGATAGGAGTTAGGAGGTGGTAGGGGTTATTGTTAGTAAGGTTGGCCAGTTAGCTGGGTTTACCAACAACTTGGCCCACGTGGAGGGGTTATAGTTATTGATAGTAGGAGTAGGTGGATAGAGGAAGGAAGGTTTCTTTTCAGTAGTCACAGCTATATGAACTGGGACATTCATGTGAAAAGCTACAAATACCTAAATACTCACCCCGGTCAGAATTGAACCCTGGATGAATTGGTGATGAGCTAGAACGCAACCACCTGATCCACGGAATGGCTAGATTAGTTATATCATTGGATTTCGCTGCACGGAAGTTCCGCTGGTTTTCTCGAATTCTTGTTTAGTCTGTTCTCGTTTTGTCTGTTCTATTTAACTAGCGCGCATAGTATCCTGTAAACTGTATTCTTTTCCTCCCGTCTTTTTCTCTAGCGAGTTTTTATTCTTGTTGGTACGGAAATACTACTTTTATGTTTCCCCATCTTAGAACTTCCTGCAGAGTATCGAAGAGACACATTCGTTGTGAGGTAAAACTACATAAAGTATTTCCTCATGTTCGAATTGTACTCCATTCTGCCGTTGATACTCCGTCTGCTGATGCGTCTATTGAGGAAGTGAAGCGCGTAATAATTTCTATTTCTAAATCCTCTTTTTCGTAAATTGTTCATCCGAAAGTACCACGACATTCTCCGTTAATTATGTACCACTGCTCTTTTTTGACTTATATTCTCAGCATTAAATTTAACACACATCCCGAGTAGGTTTATCTTCTATAGCAATTAAAATATTTCTTTACAGTTATTTATTTAAAAAACATTATAAATACATTAATGAAACCCATCTTGCACGTCTTTGTATGATGTACATCCACAAAAAGACAAAATATTGTTCGGTCAACGAAGTCTTAGTGCTGCAGATCTAACCTTCAACTACTATAGTAAAGTAGTTTATAAGGAAAGTAAATTAGTTTATTGTCCTCCACGTGGTCATACGCAGTTTGTACTGCTTTTTTGACAATAAATTTATTATTATCAAATCAATTTACTTTTTAATCGAACAGTTTTTGAACCACAGTGTAAGTTACAATCAATACCTTTAATACGTTATATTAGATATCTCGATTTAGTTCAAGACAAGAGATATCTCCCTTCACAATGTTTTATCATCACTTTATTTACCCGCTGGCGAATTTTAGTATCTGTACTTACAAGTGATGTGTTGAACCTGCTGACACAGATTGATACACAAATACAAAAAAATCGATTATGATAACATGAAATTTTGAAAGTTCATTACTTTTGTATAGTAAGGGTTCACTAAGAGGGAGTTTCTGAAAATTCTGATTTTACATAAGTAAATGAAGGTGAAATGTGATTTTTCGAATCCCCGCTTTATCTCGCGAAGTTACTGAGACATCACCTGTATTGTTGTGGGTAAACGTTTTTAACTGAAACATCTAAAATCTAAATTTTGCGTTTTTTATTATTGCATTTTTAACTGTGTGAAAATAAGTAAAATGTTCTCAGATTTTGTCGTCTGCGCTAAAGCCCTCAGGCTTTAACAATACTCTTATATATTTTTCATCGTGGTATATGTGACGGAGATTTACAAGAAATGGTATTCAAACCTTTCGATATAAATCTGGCTTTACAAATTCTGAGGACTATTACGAATTATTGGTTTACTGTAGAAAAAATTGATTGGCAATAAAATTATTGAATTTTCCACGTTACAGAGACAAAAAAACTAGGTGTGCTTAAGATCAGACGTTTTCGGCAATAAAATTTAGAAACAAGTAACTACATAATTGAATAATCATCAGTATTCCATGAAGAGACTTAAAATTATATATATTTATTTTGCTTATACTGTTTAATAATATCTTAATAAAATGCAATATTTCTTTAAGAAAAACAAATCTAAAATGCATTTGGTGTGACATTGATAGCTTTCATTTCAAAATAATTCAGTATTGTCAATAAATAAATTAAAACGAAAGTAAGGAAGATGTGTCTCATTAAGCCAAGTCCCATCCCCATTTCTCGCGAGTGTACAGTCCCTACAGTCTTATTTGTAAGCGAACTCTTTCTGATGAAGTCTTAGAAACACAGTAACTGCTCTGGAGGGAAAACACAAAGCAATCGCCGCATGACGACAGGGAATCCCCGAGCTCTTCCCCACCCGCAAGTATTCCAAGTCTAGTAACTTTAATCTCTGATGATGTAACCCAAGAAGAACGAAACCAGTGGTGCAACACCATTGCACCTTGTACTTTCCCATATGCGTTTCTCCGCCTGCAGCACAGAGTGAGAAAGGACGTCTTCAGATGAACGTATTAGTGTTTTATTTGTAATTTGAAACTAAAATAAATATTCAAAATATTATTTCAAAACATATAGCGACATATTAGTCTTATAAATATCGAAAAAGTGTAATGTACATTTAATTTCGTTGTTGACAGAAATTGATGTATTTTCGTATCTGCAGTGCGTTTGCTGTCCTCCTATGTATTTTATCATTATCATATCTTTCATTTCAGTTCACAAAAAGTGCAGTCTCCGTCTGCCTGGTCTATTTACACTGCTAAATATTATTCAAGCTTCTTGAAACAGTAAACTAATGTGTAAGTGTAGCACACAGAAATTACTTTACTGCGTATGTACCAAACTTCCGAGCGAAATACCGCTAATGCGGATGTAATGCATACTAATTGTACTTTACGTACAGAAAAGTGGAGCAATATCGTTGGAGCCGT
Organism: Laupala kohalensis; assembly: GCA_002313205.1. Classification (NCBI taxonomy): domain Eukaryota; kingdom Metazoa; phylum Arthropoda; class Insecta; order Orthoptera; family Trigonidiidae; genus Laupala; species Laupala kohalensis. The sequence goes on along the minus strand of NNCF01128142.1, from coordinate 368,130 downwards.
TTTTAAGAAAAGTACTTTGACCTTCATGTGAAGTACCCTTTGTAGAGCACGTGTATCGACAAGAAGTAAATTCTACCATAAATACGAAATTATTCATCCATTTACTCAGAATCGCTGCGCTTAGACGGACGGACGTTATGCCTAAAACCAATATTTTAGAATAACGGATCGCCAAAATGGATATTTACATCTGAAATCTTCTATACACGAGACAGAAAAAACATTAAGGAGAACGCGCCGTAATAATTAGTTCATAGAAATGTAGTAGCAGTAAATTATCTGATTGTCCTCAACTTGGTCACAGGCAGTTTGTTACTGCTCTCTTGACAGTAAATTATAAATTAATTAATTAATGGCCAGTCGATCAGGTTTGATGTTGGTTCAGGACTTGTACACAGTGTAGCCAACATTTACTTGGAATTCGTCCACAAGGGTAAAAAGTGCACCTCGCATTATGTTGGCAGTGTTCTGGGATTTCTTTACAATGAAATCTCACACAAACTTCGGCCTTCAATTCAATTCACTTTTACTCTTCTGTTCTTTCTCCATCGAGCAAAGTGTGGAACGAATATTACCCCTTGTGCCTCAATTTGTTGTATTATTAACTCGCATCAAAAAAAAGCAAATATTCGCTATTAATGTGGATTCAGATATTAATTAAATTCGTAGAAGTTGTTAATTCACGTTAAGCAGCCATATTGCATTTTCTGGTGACTTGGACTTTAAATTACTTTGGAATTTAATTAATTATGACTTACGACATTATAGTGGACGAATATAATTTATTTATTAGTTGGTAAGTCTTAAATTATTTATTTTGATTATGAAATGGACGTTAATTGTAGAAGAATTTAAATGCCTTTAGGTACAGCTCCACTGCACAAAATGACGGAGGAGGTGACATTAGGAGAGACATCGCCTTCCTCGTCTTCGCGCTTCGGACGGAAGTGGGAATTTGTATTTTGCCATTTTGCCATTTTGGACGTTTAGAAAATTCGCATACGTTCGTGAAAGTGAACTAATGTTTTATATAGAGCTGATAATATTTGAAACAGTTCATCTCATGTAATGGTTGGCGACAAAAACTATAAATCTGTTTTGTTTTTTTTTCAATACGGGGTACTTAACCACAAGCGAACATGACTTGACAGTGTTTGATTAATTTTCTGTTCGCATGATGTATAATTATTCGAATTATTAAAAGTATCCTAATGTAACGTGTCATTTGTCGTAGATTCAAAATATTATTTTGAATATTGGAGCAGATAAAAATAATTTGAAAACCTAGGAGAACGAATACAGTGTAACTATGTCTATTAAAAGAATTCTTGATCGTGAAATTGAAATGACATTTTGTACAACAGATCTGCATCGTTATTTAAAATATTAAAAAATGATATGATAATACGCCTTTGCTTTCCCGAGGAATGTCTTTCTTAATCTCATTCTTACGTTTTTACAAGAGGATTCGTAATAAGACAAATAATGTAATAACCATCGCATATTGACGCAGTTTAAATCAGAGAGGAATAATATGCATGCAAAGAATTCCAACATACATACTACAACATTTACATTCCATTTCACTAAGATTTTATCTATACAAATATTGTCCAACGATATTAAGTCCAGTTATTCCTCGTCTGTTTAATTTAAAAGTTTACCAGTGTTAAACGATGAAAATTGAAGTTTAATAATGGAAAGGGAAAAACTGACGATTAAAGAAAAATATAAATATAACTTTACATGTATGTTGGAAAGATCTTTAAAACTGGGTGGTCGAACTTCTCAAACACCTAACTACTTCAACAATTTGGTGAATTTCTAATACCACTACCAACCGCATCCTCTTTACCACGTTCAAAGAAATAATTAATCTAGGATTATATTACTCTATCTCCTCATATTTAATCATCAGTAGTATGTATAGATGTTAAAAAGAAGATACAAATTATTATTTACAGGAGGTATCCTAGAAGACAACACCCGCTGATTTAAATTTCTATTTTTTAATATTAGTCGTAAGTGTTGCTTAGAGTAACAGTTGCGGGGCCTTTTACAAAAAGTATAGAGAGCAACGTATAAACTAATTTGTCTACCTTCGCTGTTGATTAAATTAATAAATGTGACTTTGCATTGGTAGATTTAAAACGTTTTTTCATTTTTTAAAACCAAAAAAGTCGTATTTATTCGCTAGAACTTTGAAATTCGGTTGAGATATTTTCTCATTCAACATTTAACTCGTGCGACGCAGATCAATTGTGTCTCGAGAGCTTCGAAGTTTGGCTGTCAGGATTCTTCCAGCGGTGGTTTGGGAGGACCTTTGATAATTATTTTAGAAATTGGATGTTCTTTACTTTAGTGCAATTCTTTACTTGTGAATTTCTTTACTTTAAGTATTGATGTCAGAGAGCGTTTCGAAACTCGGAACACACATTCTCTAAAGTGGTACCCGTCTATCTTTTCGAAGTAAATATACTTTAGATTTTTCTTCCATTTGTGGTGATTCAGAAGAATTGTTGTATAAAAATGAGTAAGCTTTCACACTAGCGGAGCAGTGGGTACTCTGCTAGTTACAAAGATAATTTTTCGACCTTCTCGCGAATTGGAAAATTTCATTTCCACAATGCACTGTTTAAAATTTCGATTACATTTCAAATTCAATTCGAATCGCAATAATGTTAATGAAAAGGAGAAAATAATTAAGAGTACTATCTTTTCATAACAGTGGAAGCACATAACACAAGTAAAGTCACATATTTACATAAGCTTTAACTTATACGTTTTCTTCTCTAGAGTAAGTCCTTTCTTTCGGAGGCTTTTTGTATCAGAAAATTTCAAGCAAAAATATCACGATGAGTGCATTATCAAACCGAACACAGATTTAAAAGAGGTTTTATAGAACATTTTCAATTCTTAAGAAATGCGATTAAGAGTTCTTATTAAATTCACTTACATCTATTATTATGTGGTTTTTCATTAGCTTTTGTATACTATATTTACAAAACATATATTGCGTTTCCGTAAATTAGTCCACCTACAATATGGAGACAGGTGCGCGTGCTCTAAGATTTTTCAGTTACGTCATCTATGATATAAAAAGGAAACTAGTAAATAAATGTTCACTACTGCACACAATCTATTTTTTTTTCACTTAGCAACTTTCGGTGAGAAAGAAGTCGTTTCTTAGCTGACATCGAAATTTGAACACAGACCTATGACTATAAAATAAAAACCCTGATGCGATCTTGTTCCCCTCTACTTACTTCACACAAGTACTTAAATAAATAATATAATAATAATAATGAAGCCAACTATTATGAAGAAACTATAATAAGAAACAACTTATTCATTCAAGGTATACTTATCTAGAATTTGTACAGTGGGAAGAGTGTATTTCCATAGAACGAGAATTTCTGAGTGCTTTAGTGACTTTTATGTTAAAATTAAGTTAATAAATGGAAAATTCATTGAATAATTATTCAAATTGTTTCTAACGCACTTAATATACATTCGAAATAAACAAAAATACACGAAACGATTCAATTTTCATTCTTATGAGTCCAAATGAGCATCATTTCACCCTCATCGTCCGCGGCGTTTCCGTGGGTGGCCTCGCGCAGTAGACGTCAACTCATTCGTAGGGGAAGAAGCCTCACGCGGCGCCTCCAGAGCAAAATTTCATTGTCACCAACATAAAATAGACTCGCGCTGAAACCATACGCGATTGAGTAAATGTGCATCAATCCTACATACGAAGAATTTTAAAAAGTGTTTTCCATCTTTATTTCGTAACAGTAATGAAGATTTCTTAATGTATTTGATGTTAATTTATATTTTTTGCAATCGTATTGAAATGTATCGGAGTAAATATTTGAAGATTGATTAACTGCATGTTTAGTATTGCAAACTAATTTTAATTGTCACTTTTAATTGAAATTATGAAAACAAAAGAAAGTTATAACATCACTTGCATTCAATTTAATAAAGTAATGTTATTAATTTATTTATATAATATAGTTAAACTTTTACATTTAAAATATAATTAAAATTTTTTTATTGTTCGATCATGCGAAATCTTGCTCTCATCCATGGGACTGTGGGCTGTTCTTTACTGATTGAGTGGTTATGGAAAAACAACGGACGTATAAACGCCCATAAAATATTGGTTCACAACGGACGTATAAACGCCCATCTCTCCTATCTGGGGGCGTGTCTCAAGTCATCCGGGGTTTAGGTCTGGGTGGAAATGGCGTACAGGTGTGGCAGGCGAACGGGTGGTGTAGTGGTCAACACCCTTGTGATCAATGCAGGATTCCCGGGTTCGATTCCGAAAGTTATCACATATCTTCTCCATGTGTAGGTGCACGATCCTAAATCTGTAATAGTGAAACAAAGATGGAGTGAGATAATTCGATGAAAGCTAAAAGAACACCACCTTCCTTTACTCATATCTTTTACAACCCATTAAATTAACGAGAAGAGAACCTTTTAACACGTACGCTGTAAGAAAACATCCTTGTAAATGGAATCTCATAAACACTAATCAGATTATCAAAACAAGAACGACTTTGGATGAAGCAATTGCTGTTCTCTTGCTACTATGGCGCCATGTGCACCGTTAACGGGACGACGGAAAGGGAAAAAAACATTGGTCGTAAACGCTGCAGTGCGGTGGAATGGCCGTCTATCAACTTCGAATATCTCTTCCGCGTGTTTGTACTAGTGCCTCCCGCTAAAAGTCGAGAGAAGACTCTTGTTGATCCAAGACAACATCTGACGGAGGCGCGAACGGGGGGACGGGGTGGGAGAAGGAGTAACTGGGGGCTGCTGTTGTCGGTGCGTCGTGTACCTGAGGACTGATAGGGATTTCGAGATAAAGAGCATCTTCGTCTTAGGGCTCCATAAGGGTGCTCCAGCGGCGTAGCAGGAGATTGCTATCATCTTTTAAGTACAGAGCTGCTACGTGATTAGCACGGGCACCGTGAACGAGGAAGAGGGTTCAAAACGGTTCTTAGGAAGTTATGAAACTTTTCAAGGATGTTCATAAAAATGTATTTATGACTCGTAATAAAAAATTTGACAACAGAAAACTTCGAGGAAGTTATTTCATGAAATAAATAATTGACAAAAAATATTCTGGGGTGTTAATACCAAGAGCAAATGTCAAATATTAAATATTATTTTAACTGCACTGTACATATTCATATTTAGTTACAGTAATTTTAATTTTTTGTTATGATTTCATGATTAATGGTAAGAATAGTTTTTTAAATAACTTTTATTTCCTAATGCAATTTTGATTGATATTGTAATTTTTAATATTATCGTAAATTCGACTTATTTGTAATTATTTGAAGGTGGTTTGACGGAAGAACACGACACGGTCTGGACCGAGCCAAACAGAATAAATGTTCTATTCTATTCCATTCCATTCTAATGACAAATTAATTAATGAAATTAAAAGTGAGTTAAATACTTTTCTCTGTGTTCTTCTGCTTTCACCTTCTAAGTCAACTTTTGCGCCTAATTTTTCTTCTTCGTTCTTCATTATCTCTTCTATGGACCGAAGATTCTTAGGAACATGAATTAATAACAATATATTCGATTCTTTCGAAATTTGATAATATAACTATTTGATAGGTATGTGAGAGTTCAAAGTTAAAAGATCTGAGGAGAGTGTACTACACTGCACTCTACAAGGCATTATTTAAAGTTAATTTGTCAATAATATTACACAAAAAGTGAGATCAGAACATTTGATACAAATCTTCTACATCATTTACCAATTACATACAAAGTATTCGGACGTAATTTAAGAAAATTGATATTAAAAACACTGACTTTAGACGCGCATTGTACGCTTTATATGTGACTTCTTCGAAAGTTGTACGTCAGACATTGTTAATGCACGAGTTATTTTAATTTTTTACAAAAAAATATAACAAAATGTGTTGTATTCGCATAAGGTTCTATCTGATGAATGTTAAAAGTTATTCTAAAGTAATTCCATAAAATTAAATAATTAATCATTCTAGTACAAATATAGGTAAGATAAATTGTTACCGAAACCACACGTTTCGCTTTTGTATCCACGGAAGTGTGACATCAAGAAATTTTGAGTTTTCCTATACTTCCATTCACAACTTCAGTACAGAACACAACTACGCCTGGTTTAAGAACTAAACCTACTCTACAAAGTGAGACACTTATCTACCAACACAGTATACAAAATACGCATGCACAGAATGGGACTTGGAAATACGATACACATTGCGATGCAACCCGTACGACATCTAAGTATAATGAATCCCAGGTTGCCTACCTTGAGCCTGGCGAAACGAGAAGAATTTCATGCCAAATCCCCGCTCTGGTTTCGTGTTATGATGGTTGGAGTTTGAGTGCAACGTCCTTGGCAGAATTTGTTTATTATTGATTCCACATTCTTGACTTATTTCGAAATGAATTGCATGAGTTTATCCTTCGTTGGTAAGATAACTGGAAAGAACAGGAAAATTCAATTACACAAGAGAAAAAAAGGGCTACGACTATATATAAAATGGGGTAAACATTTACAATACGTAAGGTTAAATAAAGAAAATTAAGTATTTTATTTATCAGGTAGAAATGACTTGTAAGAGCTATTTAATTAATTCTTCTTCTTCTCCTTCGCAGTACTAAAAATCCAAAATTTGTTGGCACCTAAGGGTCCGAGCCCCGAAGGAAAAGGTTGTGCTTTCGGAAACAACACACGACATATAAACACACAAATAATTCATTATTCATTTCATTCATCCATAATTATCAAACGTCTTTCGGAAAGACCATTAGAAGGTAATCAGATTTACAAAATTTTTCAAGCTCAATGTAATACCACCAAAAATTTAAAAAAGGAGAAAAATTAATAAATTATCGCAGTAAGAAATAATAAAAAACAAGTTTGCATTGTTGTTAGATAGTTTTTGAAACTCAGGTAAATTATGTTTCAGTTAGTACTCATATAATGAATATTTTCTTATAAATTATAGCAGGTGATCACAATACGGACATGGGGTATAATGCCAATAAAAGTTAAATTAATCAGAGGTATTTCTTTAAAAAATAATTATGTTTTGGAGCAAACTGTGCTTAAAAGGAAGGAATTTTATGCTCGTCCTAAAATTATAAAAGAAGAATAGTTTTCAATAATCCTTTTAATAAAACGAGCAAAACTTTTTCCGTTTTTTGCCTGACAATGTCGACTGCGTCGGAGGAAACGTTTTCGACGATTAAATCACAAGTTAGAAAATGAACTCGTCTATTAGTTTAAAACTTCAACAAAGATCACGCTTTAAGAATAAATAAAAGATGTGTTGTTGTCTACTAGTAAAATATTTATTCAGATAGATCTTTCAAATATTATATCGGAATAAATATTTTATTAGTAGACACACATCTTTCATTTATTCTTAAAAATAAATACTAGTATCGCCTCACCGATATCCAACTAAATATCACGCGTTTGTCGTTTGAATGAAAACGAAATCGTTCGTTCAATTCCTCGATGTGTTTATTTTTAGGGTGGTACCAATGTACAACCACGGGAGTCATTAAACATATCATTAATCCTATTAATTAAACCAAAGAGTTTTCTAAGTGATTTAATAGTGAAATAAATTGTATTTTGTTCCCAAGAAAATACCAAAATTAAAAATTTGACTATCGTAAGAGACAGAAAAATATGAAGAGTTTTTTTCTTCTGATTTATGTGGCACACAAATGTGACAAAATTCTAGATGTATGCTATACATAGTGACGTTGTAAGTGTTGAGTAGTAATAAATACATCAAAATAATTTTATACCTGAATTGCAAGATTAATCATACAATGTAGAACATTCAAGATTGTGGTAGTGAATTGAGAAATTGGTTTAAGTATTTTTAATCTCTATAAATCTTCAATGCAGGAATTTTCTACGTTCGTTTCCGCGATCGCCCCCCACTCCTCCTCCCCACGACATCTTTCGGAGAAAATACCAATATATATCTGCTTCATTTTCGTATATGAGCTTCATCATGCGGAATACGGGACAAGGGCTGCATGTCCGGAGAGTGAATCAACGTGACGTCAGAGAGGAAAGAGAAGTCTCCGCACCGCCCGCCCGCCCGCCCACCGCGGCCGCCGCCGCCGTCCCATGCCGGCAGTGCCNCCGCCTCCGCCGCCGCCTCCGCCTCCGACCTTGCGCCTGCGTCGCGCCGGAGATCGATAGCAACACTGCAGCGACGGCGCCCTGCCACCCCCCTCCGACAGCGCCTCTCGGTACGGTCGCACCGAACGCGCATTGCTGCCACTGGAAGGCGAAGACCGATGGCTTATCGCTATCCACTTTCTATTACCTCGAAAACGAACATTTGAGTGTAGAAGATCTTTGCATCTTTGAATATTCCTCTTAAACATATGGATTATCAGAGAAAAATACAACAAATGGTTTCACGCTTCAATACGAGACTGGACATCCCACCTACCTAAAGAAAATATGCAAGACTGAAGTTATGCGTGATTCTGGACTGAAGGGTATGCCGGAGCATGAATTATGGGAGTGCAATTCACATGGGCCAGAAGCGGCAGAATTCATAATGAGAATGACAGAAATTGATATGGCCAATATGTGAAAAGAAAAAAATAATGGAAACCGAGAAAATGTTTAGAATTTTTGAAGAATTTGCAACCAAAATTGGAATAATACGAGATGCAAGGATGGGAAGGAGAGGAGCATGAAGGGAATGTGTTAAGAATTAGAACTTCGTTTAGATGCGGGGTGATCTGTGTATTGGTTTCAGATCGAAATAAATAAGTAATTCCTATTAATACTTTTTACTCTGCCTTAGCCTTAGGGTTAAATCCGCCACTGCCTTTGGGCCCTTGATCGGAATTGGTCCCTCGCTTGCTCCCGGAGAGTACATTAGTTTACTATCCTCCACGTGGTCATACGCAGTGTGTAACTGCTTTGACAATAAAGCTTATTTATAACACGCATTGCGACAAAAAAGTTCTGTATCTTTTTCAACAAAGAATAACATTTACTTCAAAGCGTAAATACTTATGTTTCATATTGGTTTCGGAATTTCATCCACTGTTTTACTTGAAAACCGGTATTTACTCACGGACCCAAGATGGCAAAATTTCAAAGATGACATACTAATTAATCCAATTTCCTGATACGTTTTAATCAGGGATGTGTTGATTACATGCTAATTAGAAGCTTTGGGTCACACATTTTGGGTCAGACATTCAGACCAGTTGGATTGAATAGTTGAGCGCCGTATTACTATTACCAATATCTAAAATATTTAGGTGAAACCAATGGACAGCGTCAACAAAAATTAATATTTTTTCGTAAGATGTAATGCGTCATGTAAGACAACTCATTATTCGGAATGACAGTTGCATTCCTTACAAAATTATCGTTCCTTATTAATTTAATATTAACCTTATCGTTCCCGATTTAATTTAATGTGAACATTTGTAAACGACGAATAAGATATAACTTCGCTAACTTCACTGGTAGACTTCAGACCAGAAACTAGGAGAGCAAGTCAATATGTGTCACAAACGTCCCTTTCCCCTAAAGCCGTTTTAAATTACGAGCACATTTCTTGCCAGCAGATGGCAGCATATGTCGTGTAGGCTGCGTGACATCTCGTAGACACGCAGTCAGTCAGAGGCAGTCTGTGCACGATGGAGGTAGTGTTACACGAGTAGAACAGCGTGCAGTTGAGCGTTTTTTGTAGACCAAAGGGCTGTCCACAGACGGAAGTGCATCGCGAAATGCATCCCATGTTTGGTGACATCAGTTTCTCATGGAAAGCTGTGTTCGACTGGATCTAGAAGTTTAACATGGGAAAGTCAAGCACCAGAGATGGCGAGCGTCCTGGTCATCCGGGGGGGGGGGGTCGACTGGAGTCACAGTGCAGCGTGCCTTTGGCACGGTTGTGTACATTAATTCTGTAGCCGCATCCTGGCCCGGGTTTTTCTCCGTTTTTCTTCGGATAGAGGCGGATTTCTTATACAGATTCTGTAGGCCTTGTCTAGGGGTGTGTTTATTGTAACAATAAATAGTGAATTTAGTGTTATTTCAATTCTTATCATTTTTAAACACTATACTCAGAATAATCAATAGTTCGATAATAATTGGTACATGTAAAATAAAGATTAGACCTGATAGTTATTTTCCCAGTTGAATTGCTGTTATTGTTGCATTCATTGCCAATAAGTAAACAAGTTTCATTAATCCAGTGTTGTATTTGGTAGTGTAAATGAGTTTTGTTCTTATTTTGTAGTCTTAAGCACACTACAAATTTTGTTTCTACGTGGTAGCTTTTCCTTGACCTTTAAAATAACAATATGAGGAAAAGGTTCTTGATACAAAAATAGTATTATTTCTACAGACTTCAGCTCAAGAACCTTTTTCTGATATTATCTTTGTTTTCATTAACATACAACAGGAGAACATAAAAAGAAGTCCATAATTATCTCGCGCCAAAATACAATCATCTCCAGTAAACTGTTAAATGATGATGTATTTAATAAATGAGAAAAAGTGATTCGAATTATTCCGTTTAAATGTAATTGAATGGTAATCATTCACCTCGTAAAGATATCAAATCAAGCAAAAGAAAACAACTAGATGCAAATTTGGGATACCTCTTGGTTTAAAAGGAATATTTTAAAGAAACATTACATAAGATATTTTGAAAGTTCGACAAGCTTTGTAAGTATCCTGTCTTTATGCTGTCTTTAAGTGACTAAAAGCTTCACACCCCGCTGTACGTCTACCAGGACGTTCCCGTTAGGCTTTTGTCTAGCAGGAAATATTTCTTCCGAGTTTGGATGTCGAAAAACGTGCGCTTCTCGTTTACATTCTAAATTTGTATTTTAATTAATTGACAATATTAAGTAAAGCCTGAGAAAATGTAATGAAGAATGTGTAAAACCTACAAAATAGAGGAAAAATTATATTTTTGCGAATAAAGACGATACTTTTTCCTACTAACTTCTCATGTAGGCGAATTCTGATAGAAGGCGCAGTCAATGCCAACGGAAACATCCTTTTATGCAAGAAGAAACCAATTTATTTTAATCTTCAATTTTAATTAAATAATTCTGAATTTTAATTTTCAGTTCGATTTGTGAAATTAATATTGGATATAGATAAACGTCTTCCAAGGTAGTCACATTTTTATTCTAAATAGATTTTTCAGTTGCTCGCAGACGTGTGAACTCAAGAAAAGCAAATTAAAAAGAATAAACTTAAGAGGATCTATCAGTGTGGGACTCAGTCTGGACATTTAGACACGAGGAAGAATCTCAGGATCTCGTCAGCTTCCGAATTGCGGTCCTCTAACTCTCGGAATATTTAGGGTGTGACCGATCACGAAATGCGTTAAATTGACATGTTATTCAAATATACATATGAAACTTCTCTTTCGCAAAAGATTAATTAGTGTAGTTTGATTTTTTTAAAACTGCGAAAGTATTTCGACAGTAATTTATCGAAATGTATTTAGAAATTCATATGAATTTAATTGCATTCAATCCAACGCGAGGGAAAAATCCAACTCGTGGACTCTCGCAGCGCAGCGCTCTCTACATCCCGAGGTTCCTTCGCTACTTGAGCGACGGCGCGCGATGAAGTGACGAGAATAACATTATGTTTGCAAATCTCTTAAATTGCTGTTGACCACAGATTAATTGTGTTATCGATAAAAATACAAATTAAATGCTGTTCGTGGGTCTCAAGCGCATCACTTGAGGAGAACGGTTGGAACGATTTGGTTAATTCTTTTTATGTTCATAATAAGGTTTTCAGGGAACGAAAAATAGGAAAAGTCGGCCGGAAAATTAGAAAATTCGGGGAAAACTGAAAGTGCAAAAAAATTTACTGAAATTTGGATAACGTCTGTCGGGTCAGCTAGAGTTGAATAAAAATGGGAGACGGTACCGGGGATCGAACCCAGTTTATTCCCATTTTTATTCAACATAAATGATTGATATCTTGAATTATTTCATTGAGGTCTTATGTCATATTCTAATGTTGCATCCTTCCTCAATAGTTCAGGGTTTACTGGCGTAAATAGAACTAAATCACCTGAAATTGGTGTAAATAAGCACAGTCACATTTATTTATTTGTATTTTAACTTCAATACAATTATATGAAGAAAAAGAGTAATTTTGAAGAAACGAAAGAGTAAAAGTACGTTCTAAACAGCAAAAAAGTAAAAAAATAAAATTTGTCGTCAGAGTTTCCTTCACTGAGAGGAGGAATCGATCCGCAGTATTTCTACATCAATTTTATTGATACGTCCTGAGGGATCGATGGTACTACCTTAATAATAAAGTCAATTAAATTACTTTCAAAATACAACTTCAATTGAATGGCAGAGGAATAATGCAAATAATGATTTGTGCTGGGGCAAATGGTAAAAGCGTATCTATATTCAAGAGATATTTCGTGAAGGTTGTGCTATCGTATTGAATACATTTTTTTAAAAGAAATATATACATGAGATCTATTTTTAATGTTCATTCAAAATTGAGTGGTTAGAAAATTGAGAATTTATTTTTTAGTTAAGTAACGTAATAGTTACTTGTCAGTACAAATAATCTATTCTGAATCAATTTATTATTTTCTAATTATTCAGTATGTAATCGGTCGAATAAGTAATCGGGATCTCTTCAGATCTATACGAATTGCCTCCAGAAGAGTCTGTTTACCAATTTTTGCGACGATGTCCAATGTCGTATGTTAAGTTCAGAACTCACAATGGGCAAATGACAGCACCAAACACAAAAGAAAAAAAAAGCGCTGGGCAGACACAGTAAGAGAAGACTTGAAACACTTAAATGTTAACCTCCGGAATTGGAGGAACCTTGCTGCTAACAGGAATGAATGGAGGGAGAAAATCAAAGAATTAGTGACAGAAAAACAGAAGCAAAGCATGGAGATCAAAAGAGCAAGAAGAATAGAGTCACGCCTAGAAGAAGAGATCTACACTTGGAAATGCCCTCTCTGTCCATTTACTCGGGCAATGTCCAATCACACTTAAAACAAGCCCATAAGTCATCCCCTGAAACAACAAACTCAACAACAACAGAAACAAATAGAAGAAGAAGACAAACAACTGTGCCTCTAAATCTAAAATGCATCGAATGCGACTTTGAAGCCAAGTCCGGATCCGGTTTAAACAGCCACATGTGTCACAGACATTGAGAAGTCCAAGATAACAGCATCAGACCAGTCAGAATAGATCCAAGAAACAGGCAGCAACTTTCCCAAACCCCGCGAGCAACTCCCATACATCCATCACCGACGTCGCAACCTTCACTTTCAACGAGTCAATGGGTGTGTGGACCAGTTACGGAACAAAGCTGCAGATCCAAAGCAGACCTGGCTAACCGTATCCGAAGTGACAAATGCGCGGACACTAGATGATGACGAAGCATCGACATCGATGGAACTCCTGAATCATCATGGATGTTAAGAATTTTGTTCCCTCGATAATTCACGAACAAATTGATACATCGGTACCAAAGTACAGAATAGACTTTGAATGTATTGGGAATAGAAGAAGCCTTTTTCTCGACTTCATTTGTACACCGCGCTCCACTACTGGTTTCTTAAAAATCAAAATTTTGAAAAAATCAATCCAAATATTTTTATTGTGTGTCGCACCCTTTTCGAGATACGGCAAAAGATACAAAAATGAGTTATCTTGGAGGCGTCTTATTTACATCAGCGTACAAGGCAAATGCAAAGAGTTCAGGATGGAAGACGATAATAATTCCTGCAATCTGTAGTTGAATGAGCAGATATGAAGTTAGGGAGTAACCTTTGAAAGGCTCAGAGGATAAATATTTTTATACATATTTATCTGTTCATTAAGCTGTTTTCCCTCTATATATTTAAATCATTTTCCGACTTCGTCTTATAGCTATACAGGCTTTCTACTTTGCTATAATATTTTGAAGAATTTTAATTGGAAAGTTGAGTGGGGCACACCCCAGATATTTTTATATTCGTGTAAGATCATGTATTGATCTAGATATACGTTACGTAAATTCGAACAGAAACCAACACTTATACCCTGAAATAAAAGTGAAACGTTTATATTTTAACGTGATGTTAATATCATAGTTTTTATACACGAGCTGAATAATTCGAATTACGTGTAAGGGAGTACTAGTGTTGGTAGAATTAAATCAGTGAAATATCTCAAATCCGCGTAAATGAAGAGAGTGACATGTACTTATTGTGATTTCAACGTTAGAAAAACATACCTCACCGGCCATTTAAACGCGATAATTGCTATTGTAATTGATGTTGAAATATACATATTTCTTCCGTGTACCCTACACGTGGAGAAGATGTGTGATAACTTTCGGTCAGGTGAAAATGGCGACGATGATTCGAAAATGATTCGAACCCGGGACTCTTCCTGTGATCGCAGGGCTGTTAATCACTACACCACCAGTCCACCTTCCACAACTGTGCTCCATTTCCACCCAGACCTAAATCCCGGAAGACCTGAGACGCATCCCCATACAAGAGATAAGTGAAATACATTGTTGTTGAAATACATTGGGTCTTATGGAGAAAATGTTTATTTAAAAAAAAGACCAATTTTAAATCACGAAAGTGACTTTGATTTGTAGAAAATTTTACTTTTGTGGTATTTTTTACATCACTTTTATCTATACGTCACCGCAGGACATTTGAAAAACTTATTTCACTTTTTCCGAACTGTGATGAGGTATAAACAAGGTAACAGTTACGCTCGACCTCTGCCATGTTTTTACATATTTTCATTATACCACGTTTTTGTGGATATCAAAGGAGTCAAGCGAGTTTCTCAATATTGTTTGTACTATATTATTAATCGATATATAGCAATCAAATAATTTTTTTATCATTGTTATTATTATTGTGATTTATAACAATTAGAATAAAAATATAGAAAACAATTTTACATCTCGGGGATTTTACTAACTTGAAGTGCTTTTTCCACCTTAAATCAGTTATTGTGATTTAATTCCATGAAATATGCTCAGAGGCGTATCATTTAATATTATTTATAATTCAACCTTTACGTAGTGTTATCCTGTCATAAACTGTTTATTTAGATGTTTTGTGGAATCTACAACAGCTATAAACGTCAACGGTAACGCAATAGTCGAAAGAATCGAGATCGACGACACAGCAAAAGTGAATGGTTTAATTACTGTAATATTAAAATTAATAATAATAATAATACATTTATTGTCAAGAAAGCAATTACTGAGTATGACCACGTGGAGGACAATAAACTAATTTACTCTCCGGAAGCAAGCAAGGAACGTATTCCATCAATTCCTATCAAGGCAGACGCGTATTTAACATTTCAGCTTTACACTCCTTAGATAAGAACAACAATCGTTAGCTAGGTGTAATATCAACCAATTTGTAATTAATGCAAAAAAATATTTCACAAGTACGTCTTATTATCAAACTATATATTATTCGTAAGTATTGAAGTAACGCTGCATTCGAAACCTATTATTTTAATAGATGACCTAGACCTAGAGAACCCTTGTAAGAAAATCACCTCTATCCGAAGGAAAACCGGAGAAAAAACCGGGCCAGGGTGGTATCCTGTAACGTCGCGAATTCTCTGTCAAAATCTCTATTCCAAAGTACGGCGCGTTCGGATTCCGTGGATCCTGGTATCCATGGGAAAGGTCATAGCGCATACGATGCCGTGAGCCAAACGGATGCTCACCGTCGCGTCGCTGGGAAGGGAAGGTCCCTGAGGGTGTGGAATGGGTGTGGTGGCCTGGCAACGAGTCGGGAGAGAGAGAGAGATGATGAACTGAATATTTAGGCGACTGGTGTTAACTAGCTCTCACAACGCTGATGAATGAAGAGTCGCACTGAGGCTACAGCTGACCAACGGTTGGAGACTGACTGTGGCGGAAATTGCTATTGTTACGGCCTGTTGGAGAGCTAAGACAAAGGCGAGAAACGAAAGACAAAACGTGCTGGGGATGAGAAACTGTTCCGAATATTCCAGAAACAACGAAAGACCTGCTGCAAAAGCAGAGGCGTCGCGGACGCCCAGGAGCTGTTTACCTCTTCATCAGGATGGAGGGCGGGGTGCGTGCCGGAATGGGATGCGATGGGATGGCAAGTGAGAATGAGACGGAATAGGATGAGGCATCCGTCGCACGGACCACGCCCCAGCCACGCCTCCTGCACATTGCTCCGCAGAAGCTAAATGGCAACGCGACTTCGAGTCTCGTACACTATAAGTAGAGGAACGTTGATCGCCATTTTGTGCCTAAAGGCCGGTTCACATTGCCACGAATCTCTAATGTAATAATACAAGACGAACGCGCGCTTATTGTGTCAGTGTGAACGATGCTTATCGGAAGCCAGGAAATCACAAATTATAGCGAATAGTTACAATGGTATTGCACAATGTAACATATTTCAATGAGTTGAAGAAAAATTACTTCTTCAGTTGTAATTCAATTGTGCAAATTTCCAAAAAAGAAATATATTAAGAAAAAGAAATGCGAGTTAATAAATAACCATATGGACAATTTATATGGTAATTAATTCACATAGTGCAATAAACTCGAAATATTCCTCCACACTACATCAGATGTAATGATCGCCTTTTTAAATCTAAATAAATTTGGTCGTTTATGCAAATTATAAGAAAATTAATACAAATTTGTCAATTATATTTTTCGCGTACTGCCGAGTGAGAAAATAAAATCCATACTAAAACAAATGTTTCTACGAAGTGTTGCCACGCACGTTGCCTTAACACAAAATGTGCCAGTTGTAACTTTGCGTTGTCTCAGGATCGTAAAAAAAAGGCACGAAGAAAGGCTTAAAATGGCGGCACCAATCAGGAGCGTCAGCAGCTCAGCAGACAGTTCGGCGTTTCTCTACTTGGAGCTACTCTAGAATTTCGGTCAATGTAGAGTTCTTTATAAGGGAGAGAAGCGACACGGGCGTCGCGTCGTCTCATTGGCTGCGCAAAAACAGTGGGGTGACAGGCGTTTCGGTCACATTGCAGTGAGACGTGAATGCCATGTCGTACATTCAATATATTAGAGTTCTTCATGTATATCTTTATATGTCCCGTATAAAATTCTCTAGAAACTAGAGGTTACAATAATTGTTCGATCCCAGGCTGCGAGAGCTGATACAAGTAAGGAATATTGTTTAAATTAATCCCCAAGGATCAAGGGTACTGCAATAGTTAATTTCTATAATCGCGATAGATTAGTGTCTAGTTAGTTAGATTGGTGTAAAATTAGTATCTAATTTTCATTCTAGGTTTATACTGAAATTATTGAAGATCTTGAAATAAGTTTAGAGAAACGGTTTTCTCAATATTACTTTCGTTTGAGAAAACCAAAGTAAACATACACCAAAGGGCGACCATTTTGGTCCCGGTATGTGCCTATTAAATGATGACGATGATGCGCGCTGAGAAGATCAGTCGAAGTTTCACAACTGTACTCTTTTGATCGAGTACATCGCTCTTCTTACGAAGAACTCTAATAGGTCAACGTACAGTCTTCGTCAAAGATAGGGAAAACGGTCACTCGGGTTATCGGTCTGTCCTAATCTGTTGTCGCGGACACTCGTTCGGCCCTTAATGTACACCTATAACTGATCACTCCAGCAGAAATACATGCTGTAGAACACAGACGATGTTAACCATCAACCTTCCATTAATAAGAGACCACTCATTTCCTTGTTGCAGATGGACGAAGAAAACAAAACTTCAATCACTTTTTAAACATCCTGTTAAGGAGATGGCCGCTCACTAGAGTAGTTAATTCAAGACGAGAGTCAAATGAGGCACTTTCCGAGATGGTAATTATTATTTACCTATTTTCAAGAAATGCCATTTCATAATGCCATTTCAAGAGAAGACACTTGAAACACTTTGGTGAGCCACCATCTCGGGAATTGGACTATGGTTCCTACAACAATGGTTCAGATTTTCGTTTTACTCGTCTAACGTGGACCAGAATTGTCAACTTTTAGTTTGTAATATAATATAAGTAGTTCAGCAGTCATTTATCGTCTACATAATTTTAGATTTGAAATAGACAATATTAATTTGTCAGTGATTTGAAATAGACAATATTAATTAACGGAAACGTAGTTAGCAAGGCGATTCATAAGCTGCTTCCAGCCATCAAACATGTGAAGGAATTAAATTCCTTAGCAAAGAAACAAACATGTGAAGGTTTTTTCAGTAAACAAGTATCAGTCTATTAAACACTTGTGAGAACTTTTCATTCAAGTACAGTAGCCGTTTCATACTGGACCTCACAATCTATTACCTCTCGAGTTACGTCAGAACAAATATATATATATATATA